>JAUTDX010003064.1:0-38617 GCA_030844895.1 Ambrosia x helenae
CGTATAATCACCCGTTTTATCGGTAGGGTCTACAAGTGGTATTCAGAGCCCAAGGTTAAACGAGTTAAGCGTTCGGTTCAAGCTTGATCATCAATCCGGTAAGGAATTCATTTCCAAAACGTAAAACTCTAGTTGAAAAATGATCTATATCATGATTGAACACGAGTCAATTAGGAATGAACTAAGGGAATAGTGTAATAAACACTAACGCCCAGGAAACACACCAATTACACGTCATGGTGAGCAATGACTCAGCCGAACTGGAAATTGGGGAAGTCTAGTCGTATCACTTAATGATGCGATGGACTGAGTGCAAGAAGCATTTAGTAACTCGAAAACATGAAGTTTCAACTATACGGTCAGGGCGAACCGGAAATTAGGGAATAGATGCATAGAATACTTAAAACTCGGACAAATGCCAATCACACGGCCATGGTGGGCTAAGGCTCAGCCGAACCGAGAATTGGAAGGCATGATCGCATCAACAAGACTGCGCGATCAGATAAAACACAAATAGCTTAATAACGCGAGTATACAGAAATACATTAGACAAATAGACAAGAATATTTATAGTAAATAAGACGTATGACCAGAAATTGCCACCTGGAGAGTACTGTGGTGATTGCGATAGGATCACCGTGTCATGTGTGGATTGCTTACCCTGGCCAGGTAAGTGTTAAACACATGGTGCGATGGGCTTCTCGTGATCTACACACCTGCTTTTTCACGTGACAAGGACTGGGTCAGGGAGAAAGGCATACTAAACATTTCCAAATATATAACTCGCGAGGTCATATAACAAGGAAGTATTGCCAAACAACGTAAGAGGCCGGGTAAGTAAAACCAAATGCATAAACGACCCACGGGGTCATACCAAAGGTAATTACCACAACGGTTACGCGGATCAAGGTAAGACTTGAACCTTAATCAAAGGTTAAGTCATAACTAAACTCAAACCTTTATAGAAGGTTGAATTCGTAAATAGACTTGAACCTTAATCAAAGGTTAAGTCATAACTAAACTCGAACCTTAGTAGAAGGTTGAATTCGTAAATAGATTTGAACCTTAATCAAAGGTTAAGTCATAACTAAACTCGAACCTTAGTAGAAGGTTGAATTCGTAAATAGACTTGAACCTTAATCAAAGGTTAAGTCATAACTAAACTCGAACCTTAGTAGAAGGTTGAATTCGTAAATAGACTTGAACCTTAATCAAAGGTTAAGTCATAACTAAACTCGAACCTTAGTAGAAGTTTGAATTCTTAAATAGACTTGAACCTTAACCAAAGGTTTAAGTCATAACTAAACTCAGACCTTTATAGAAGGTTGAATTCGTAACTAGACTTGAACTTTAAACAAGGTTAAGCCATAATAAAACACGAACCTTTATATAAGGTTAAAATTCATAAAAGGGACTTGAACCTTAATCAAAGGTTGAGTCATAACCACATTCGGACCTCAATAAAGGTTAATCCGTAAAAGAACTTGAACCTTAATCTAAGGTTAAGTCATAAATACGTTCAAACTATAATCGAAGGTAAATTCCCAAATGGATTTGAACCTTAACAAAATGTTAAATCACGATCACCTTTGAAACTTAATTGAGAATTTACCCGTAAGTAGACTTGAACTTTAATCAAAGGATTAAGTCTTGATCGCGTTTGAACCTTGAGCAGAGGTTAAACTGTAAGGAGAATTGAACCTTAATCGGAGGTTAAGACATAGTTAAACTTGAACCTGAATGAAAGGTCAATCAAGCAACAAAAGTCGAACCTTAATAAAAAGTTAAATCATAAACCAATCTGAACCTCGTCTATCTAAAGGGTAAAGTTTTAACTAGTCCAAACCGCACTCGAGGACCAACTCGTATTCCAACATGAACCCTGTACTGAGGTAAAATGAAAGCCAAGATTCGGGCTAAGCTCAAAGTTAAGTTATACTTAAACTTGACTCGTAATAAATCCGTGAAAGCCTACGGGCAATGTGAACTATGCGTCACATTAATCATATTAAATTCGTGAAAGCCTACGGGCCAATGTGAACTATGCGTCACACTAATCATATTAATTCGTGAAAGCCTACGGGCAAAGGTGAACTAGGTGTCACACAAATCATATTGATCCGTGAAAGCTCACGGGAAACCAAGGACTATGCGTCTCGCTAAACTGGAATGCTAATGAGAAAAGAAGCCCGCGAGGCAAGCGTGAACTATGATTCACACGGAATTGAGCTAAAAACTTGGTTTTAGACCCTAAAACGACGTGATAAATAAAAGAAGAAATTAAACGCTAAATCAAAATGGGGCTCGTAGGAGACCCTAGAAACCGAAGGTGCATCCGCACCAGTGAAATGATCCTAGCCTCGAGCAAGGATTGTGTGAGAATAAATAAGCATTGATGTGGTCTAATGAAGGAATGTCAAAAATGAACAAAGTGAGATAAACCTCATGGGCGTTAGCACATGATGGATCAACAAATGATCAGAAATCTAAAATATACATAGATGGTTGAGAATCGCAGAATGAAGACAATGCCTTCATAATAAACCAAACACGGTCTGTTGGACCACTATGCATACGAATCTTAAGTAAAGAAGACATAAGTAAATAGACTTGTGTGAATCAACATGGTAATGTAACACCATGAAGCAAAGGCAAGTAAGAACCTTTTTGTGAAACGCTGAATTGATCTAAAGGTCAATGAGTCCTAAGGGACATAAATAAACAGAAATGGGTCATAGTATATAAACGAACCTTATAAGGGTAGACCATTAAAGGAATTGCCTTGGGACCAAAGTGTTCTGAGGAATTAAATAAAAACATAATCCGGCAGGGGATGTGAAGACGAGGTATTTATACACAAAATAGTACCTAGATAAATAAAAGAGTCGGAAGACTTGGGTTAAACCTCAAACAAGATGCTTGCGAGAGCTAAATGTGTAAATTTGAAAGGCTAGATAAGAAAGGGTCACGAACCCTATGCTAATTCTTTTGATAGGATAAAAATCCTAAAAGCCCGAGGCTTTGGGGCGAAAGATAATAGGTGATCAGTCGCCTAGAATTTATTTCGACTAAGAGTGAAACTCACATACTAAAATTCGGATTAGATAACACCAGTGTGAGTTAAGGAATGCATGAGACAGGCAAAGTGCTATATGAGGTATTATATGGAGGATTCCATGGAATATTCTAACTCTAAATGAGTAATGCGAAATACTAGCCTAGAACTGAACTAGGACATATGCACGGTGTAAGATCCCACATCGGTTGGGAAAGGGAAACAAACACTTCCTTATAGTGGGCGGGATACCTTCTCTGTCGTACGCATTTTGGCCAGTCCTTCGGGGGTTAGACCAATGCAAAACCCTAAGCTTGGTCATAGTCTAATACGGCCGGGCGGACCAAGCGAACAATATACGATACGAGTTACCTTAGGCTATTTCATCATGTTAAACGAAAGTTGGACTTTTATAAAGTCCAACAACTCTTAATTCAGAAGTTTGGTAGACGGTGTGTAGAAACGCATCATAAGTCGCAGTCCTGAGATTGGATGACTAACTAAAGCATTTGAGTTATGAAACTAAGTCTATTTGTAGCCGAAAATGCTGATGAATTAACTATTCACATAATTAGCAATCGGATAGTAACAGAACGATTGATGAACCATCAATAGTCTAGTTATAGCTAAGCGATCATTAGAAGGTTCAAACGAGTCAAGTGTAATCATCACGACTGGGACCCATGGGAATGCCTAAATATAGCTAAGCCTAGTGGCAGGTGAAAATACTATCAGAAAGGACACGCGATGTCTAGGTCAAGAAAACGTGAGGCATGGAAAGGACTCGAAGTTTTCCGGTAAAACCATGGCATTATAAGAGGCCTTAGAGCCGAAATCAAATTGAAACTAAAACCATGTTGAGAATGGGTGACGATCTTCGGAAACCCATTATGATAACTAAACCGAATATGTGCCTCAGTGCATAGAAATGATTCCGAGTAAGATAAATAGTCGAATGAATCCCTAGTGGATTTAAGAGATCCAAACACATGAAGGAGTCAAAGCGTTGACATCTGGGCAAACCATGACACCTACGGGTGCCTGAACTAGAATAATTCCCGGCAAGGGTAGATGAATGTGTATACGTAAATACAGGGGTAATTCAGTTAAAATAAACCTCGTCGAGCGAGGATAAAACTCAAGATTAACCATGAGGCGCGACCCATGGGAATTCATAGTTATATTCGGTTTCGAGGACGAAACCCTCTTTAAGGGGGGTGGAGTTGTAACATCCCAAAAATTTCTAAACCGTAATTTATGATAATATAAGCACACGGGGCTTTAACTAGAAAATACTTGACAAAAGATGGGAGGGGCCATATTTGCCAAATGACCAAACTTGAGTTTGGTTAGTATTAAAAACAAAACATGGAGATGAACTCCATGTATCCCAAATTCGTTCATCTTCACACACACACACACCAAACCCTCAAGAACTCAAGAACAAGCTTGAATCAAGGTGAAATCAAGGGGCTTTTGTGTGCATTAGCTCTAGATTGAATCATCCAAGCTTAATACACCTCAAGGTAACCTTTATTTTGGCTAATTTGATGATTATGCTCAAGTATGATCATAATGAGAATCATTGGGTGGTATAAAAATGTAAAAATTATGGTTTGTTATGGTTGCTCTAGTATTAGGGAACCATCATACATCTTAAATTTTATAAATTCAACAAAATCCTTGGATGATGATTATGCTCATGTAAACTCATATTATGAAGAGAATGGGTTTATGGTTGGCTAAAATCTTAGCAAAAACCTTGAAGATTATGACTTGTACAATCATAATTGGTAGTAAACTTGGACTTAGAAAGCAAGTGGACTTGCTAAATATGATAAACTAGGAAAATGGTGAAACTATGAGATCCTAATGTCCTAAACTTTAAATTAGGAAAATGACGCCTATAAGGTGTTTGATAAAATGCCCCAATGAAACTCGTTTTCATTTGGGCATAGTTAAGGTATTGATAGCTTGATCAAAAAATTGTGTGGTCAAATAAATAATGTCTAAGAGCATGATTTTAATCACCAATGTGGATTACACATCTAGGTGTGAGTACAAGAAACTTCGTTCGGTCAAGAAATCTCGGAATGAGGTAAAAATGGAAGCACGCATAAGGTAAGTCACTCGATGGCTTAAATCTCAATATGTTCCTAGTATGTTTATATGCTTAGTTATACCTTTGTATATAAATTGGGATCTAGACATTTGGAGTGTCACAAAAGAAGCTTAAAAGCGATTCATAATTCATGGAAAACAACCTTAGATGGTTGTCAATATTCCAAATTAGACTAACGGGTCAATTTGGGTGAAACACTAGTTAGACAAGGACCTAAGATAAGGGTCAAAATTATGCCGATATCAATTTTGTTAATTGCTTGAGTACATTCGTAGACTCTATGTTATCAATCTTAAGCTAGTCTATAAGCGAAAAGGGGCGTGAACTAAGGTAAGTCATAACTATGACTTTATACATATATGCACATTTGAAGATGATAGCATTATGAATTGAGCTGCCATTGTGATTCCCAATAGGTATGTTATATTGCATAAAACCAATGTCATGATTTATATGGGTCGCACGAGTAAGACCAAGAGAAGTGGCACATGTGGCCATGGACACGAGGCATCGCTATGACGGTTGAATGGCTTGGACTAATAATCCTTTAGTCAACTTGAGGCTTTATTAGTAGTGTGTAACTCGTGAATATAAACTTGGGAATCATAAAAATGCATGTTTTCAATTTATGCAAATCTTAACGGGTCAAGTAGAAAAGGAATCAAATCACTATGGTAATAGGGTTAGACACCGAATAAGGTATTGTGCTTAAGATTTAATCACTTAGAAACTATGCATGGTGACCCATAAACGAGTTCTAAGAAGTCCCTAAAATGGTTTTGAAGTTGCATGAAAAGTGCAGCATCGAGCAAGGAAAATGGGCAAAAATGCTAAGTAAAAACGTGCAGCCATTTCTGAGCAGAGTAGGGATACGCCCAGGAGAGTAGGGTTACGGCCACTCTGTTGTCAAGTTATCTGAAATCATGGAATCCTGCTGCCATACGCCCCAAATACGCCCAAAAACCCATTTTGAGTGAGAGTAGGGCTACGGCCACGGGAGTAGGGATACGCTCCTGGGTGTTTTTAATGCTTATCATTGACTTGTTTAAACTAACTTCTGGGTTGTTTTAACCGTGTTTAACCCACAGGAAATCATGTATGTGACACGGATGATGATGATCAAGACCCGAGCAAGAACCGAACGCATCAGACTCGACCGCTTCCGCAACATTTAAACTTAATCTTTTAAAACTTGGTTTTTGGAAGGCGTTTTGTTGTCGTGTTCGACATTAACTACACTAAATGCATGTTTTGAAATGTGATGCATATGTGCTAAAAACTTGTGAACCACGTTTAACATGTAATGTTTTATTCATAAACTTCCAAACTAAGTTCATTTCATCGTAAATTATCGTATAATCACCCGTTTATCGGGTAGGGTCTTACATTAATACACACATCAACATAAACAAAAACATGGATAAATTGAAATGATGTCAACATAGATTTCTATTTCTAATCATCAAAACAATCAAAGTACAATCCACTCCCCTTACTTGTTACACTCTCTCTACTTTCGCGTTCTCTTGTTAGATTCTAGTGATCTCAAAAAGACGCTCAAAGGAGTTACAATTTACAGTGTTGTTATTATGGTGAGAGATGAAAGTGTTGGGGACGTCACCATGAAAGCAACCCTAACAACCTAAAAACAAAGTAACTCCAAGTAGTGGTCAAAAAATCGGAAATTAAGTTACAAACAACTAAAAACTAAACAATTGGAAATTACAAAGGAAAACAGTTGGAATGACAAACAACGAGGATAGTTCAGCAGTTTGTCATCCAACTCTTCTAGACCAGCTTTTTACTTTATGTACCAATGTTTCTTCAATCCAGCCTTTGTGTTTTTAATCCTGCAGTTTCAAGTCCAGCAGTTTGACTTGTCAACTAAGCCATTTTAAGTCCAGCTCTTTGGTCTTCAATATTCAGTTCTTGAATCCAGTGGTTAAGATGTTGTTTGTTGAAGCTTTCAAGGGAGGATTGATTCATTAATGTAATTGAACTTATTTCTTATTATTCAAGTACTTGGATGAATGGATCTTTGGGTTTTGACTTTCATCATCATCAATTCTCACATAACCCAACACATACATTGGGCTTCAGTAGACTTCAAATAAACCTCTTTTGAAAAGTTTGTTGATTACATTAAGAATATCTGGATTTGTTAAACATAAAAGAAAAAACCCAATACTATCCGTGTTGGTGGTGTTAATTTAAGTAATGAGGGTGTCGAAATAATACCACCCTTTAGAATATGTCATCATACCGTCAAAGTATGTGTAATCTCACAAAACATAGGTGGTAGTCTTGTACAAATAATCTTTCAAATGTCGTTGAAGTATCGTGTATTTGAAATTCATTTAGTGTATTGTCCTATTTTTTAGAAACATAGAAAAATAGACAAAATGTGAATTGCAAAAAAAAAAGAAAAGAAAAGAAAAGAGAAGTCCATAGTTAACGTGTGGAATACCGAGCTTTAAAATTTTGGAATAAAAGAACATAAATCCCATTTAGTATCGAGTGTTCTTCAGGGACATGGTGTGGAAGCAATGAGTCTTCACTTTATTCAAAAAGTGGAGGATTAGAATTTTGTAAGATGCACGTATATGTGTATTAGGAGTAGTTTGTGTTGATTAAAAAAATAGCATAACCTTGGGTGGGTTTGAGGCAGTTTATTAATAAATCATGATATGCAACATATTTTTCTCTTCTGTGAATTTTGATGTATACCCATTGCATTGGAAATTAGCCTAAACTCGGGTGGGTTTGCGGCAATTTATTAAACCATTAAAGATAGATCTTAAATCCTTCATTGGAAATTAGGCTAAACTCGGGTGGGTTTGCGGCAATTTATTAAACCATTAAAGATAGATCTTAAATCCTTTAACCACTACTGATAGTTGGTTTAAAGTTCTGATTACGTTTTTGAAGAGATATGTACCAGTACGCACACAAGTACACACACAGGAATGGCGAGTGGCCTATGTCACACATGAACCTTGACAAAATAATCAAAGGAAGGTTCTGTGGGGCGCGCGCGTTACCTAGGACGTGACAGCTGCAGAGGGGGAATGAAAGGGACATCCAACGAGTTAGAGGCCTACATTCCCTGCTCCATGATCTCCTGCCATCAGCAAGGACAGAAAGAACGAGTGAAAAGGCAGTCGGCCAATTAGAGAAGGACAACGCAAATTCCCTTAACGGCCTCCCCTGTGGGGCTCGCGCGAATGAGCTGTCAATAATTACCAACTCAAGAGCTCAACCAACGATCACTATAAATACCCCTTCTCTCCATGAAGAAAGAGTCGGCAATTCACACATACATTGTAATAGCTCTAAGTTTTGTCGAAATATTGGTTGAAATATTTGTCCAGCGATACTCGTTGTTAGTTCTTGTAATCTTCACATAAGCATTAATAAAATCTCTTCATTTCTCATTTTTATTTGGAGTTTTGTTTGGATTGGTGTTTCTTCATTGGCTCTGCCATCCAAAACAATAATACAAAGCACTTTGGGTAAGTACGACGGATCATCAGATCCTGATGATCACCTCAGAAGTTTTGAAACTACGAGCAAGGTAGCAGGCAGGACCCAACCAGCCTGGTCTCGTATGTTCGCGCAGAAACTTACAAGAGCTGCGCGGATGTGGTTTGACAGTATACCACCCAGACAGATGGTATCAATGAGCTTACTAACAAGTTCCCAAGTCACTTCAGTCAACAACGCAGGGTAGAGCATGAGACTACAGACATCTTGCAAGTTCGAAGGTACGACAACAAATCCATCGAAGACTATATCACCAAGGTTCAACAAGGAAGCACTTCAAATCGGACCCATAGGGTTTGAGCTCATGAAAGAGGCATTCAAACAAGGAGTGCAATGTGACGAGCTCATCCGCACTATCATCAGGAAAACAGGAATGCCAGACACAGGGGATGAAATCATGACCGCCGCAAAGCGTTACACGCGGACAGAGAGAGAGTTATCCGTCTGGAGCAGAATACGAGTATCTTAGTTGCAAGAAGCAAGCACCACATGATCGACAAGAAAGGAAAAGGTTCAATCTGGAGCCGGCTCCAAGCATCACCTTAAACAAAGCCGAAGAGCGCAGAGGTGGTTGAGTAGAAGACACCACAATCAAATGACAACAAATCAGGCCGCAGGAGTCACAACTCATGGACTCCACTCACCAAAACTCCAACGCAAGTCCTGGCCACGGAAAACATAGATCTCCTAACACCTAGAGTGATAAAAAAGCGAGAAGACCTACACCCTAGCAAGTTCTACGCTTACCACCAAGACATAGGCCATGACACAGATGCAATGCTTTCAGTTAAAAACAGCAATCGAATCAGCTTTAAAATCTGGCAAACTATCACACCTGCTAAAAGACATACATCACGGGTCGGATAGAAACGGGGGACCACCGATAAAATGGATCAAGAACGTAAGCATGATGATCCATCGTGGCAACCGGGCGTGTAAATGAAAGATGAGTTGCCATATGCGCACAAGGGACAACGTAGTGGGAATTTTGGTTATCAATACTAGTTGTTTACTTTCTACAAAGGCATCGTGCCTGTCATCAATAAAAGCTATTTTTAATTCCTGTGTGTATTAAAGTAGTATAGCAAAACAAACTTGTATGTCAAGATACAGAGGACAATCAAACTCAAGAATGCGCTTAAATGCTGATCTTAACAAAATTAAAAAACTTAATGGTGTTCAGTAACACGCGAGGATAATTCACGCCGACGCAAAAACAAAAATCTAAATTTAAACCTTTGTAGTAAGACACAGACAAATGATGTTCCGGTATGCACTCAAACACAAGCCTAAGTCAGTAAACACCCATTGTAAGATGGAAAAACAAGGCAAGCAAAGCATGCATTTAAGTGCATGATCAAGCGCCTACTGAGCAAAATTACAAACAACGTGGTATGGTAAGATACAACCCAGATAACCTACTCGCATTCAAGCGCATAGTGGGGATTGCAATAAAAAAACTAAGATGGCATGCAAAATAAAAGTAACGCATTTAAATGCATGACCAAGCATCCGCCAAATGGAATATAAAAGCAAATTATATGGTAAGATACAACTCAAACGCCCGCAGGCAATCGCAAGGTCAAAATGTACCACTAAGCACCATGATGTGTTAGAGAAACAATAAAACTGAGAACGCTTTCAAAACCAAACCCTCATAATCATAAACTCTAGCTTAGGTAAATGTGCACGCAACGCACTTATGCGCAATCGTAGGAAAAGATCAAGTGTCCTAAAGACAATAAGCGCAAAGCAAAGGAAGCAGGAGAAAAAGGCAAAAATTCAATATACACAAACGTAAGGACCAAGAAACATTCTCAACATTGTTTAAGAAATACAAATGATATGGCACTCAAGCCAAGAAAAAATGAAACAGCTATGCGTCATCAGCAATCCTCTTACCCGCATCACCACTCGTGCCCTCAGTGTTGGTACTGGGACCCGTCCTTGGTATTTTTTATAAGTTGGTTTTCTCAAAGGTGGCCCTCAGCTTAACAATAGTTGGCTACCCAGTATGCCCAGCTATGAAGTCGACAAGCGGATACTTCAATTTTTCATAGTCACTGGAGTTCTCTTTAAATTTGGCATCACAGTCGACTCCATAGAGAGGTAGTATTCAACGGGCTTCTTCGCAAGTGCACCTTGGTGGCCGGCAAGATAGCCAGCTCTTCGGCCAGCTAACTTCGCAGCCGCGAGCAACTCACTCACCGCTTTCGCAGTCAATGATCTGCTCTTGATCTGGAAAGCCACCTGCAAAATAAAACAAGCCATTAAGCAAATAAGCCAAATGAAGCAATAACAACTTAAAGAGGATAAACAAGCATACCTGAGGAATGCATGTCTCAAGCAGCCAATCGCGGTCATCAATAAGGTCAACCACCTGGGCCTCAAGAGTGTCACACTTATCTGTAACCTTCATCAAGGATAAGTCAAGCTCTGCGCACTTATCACCCAAGGAAGAGAGTTTAGACTCCCCCTTCTTCAATGACTCCTCAAGCTCCTAAACTCTCGCCCTCTGACCCTTAATCACCACTTAGCTTTCCTCCACCAACTTACGCTGAGCCTCCACCTCAGCCTGCAACTTTTTACGGGCATCATCCTATTTAGCCTCATGACTCTTTAACTAAACCTCTACGAAGTCCCTAAGTCTTGCAGCCTCAGCCTCCTTCTCCTGCTGAAACTCTCTATCACCTCCTCAAAATGCCTCCGCTCAGTAGCAAGCTCTACCATAGCTTCCTGATAACCCACCCATTCCTGGACAATAACCGAGGTGGTAGAGATGGCATTGGCAAAGGCCAGCACATGCTCATTCATCAAGTCAATGCATGGGCGGGATTCCTGAAGGGCAAGCTCTGCGAGAGGCACGACCCCCGCAAGAAAGTCACTGCACACCAAGGGGTCGGTGAACCGGATCCCCTGAGTGAGGTCCCAATTGGGAATGTGGCGGTGGCCCGGATCAACAGGAGCATCAGCCTCAGCAAAAAGCCGCCAACAACTGACCTTGGGGTAGCAACTGCCAAAACTACATTCTGAACAGGGCTCTTAACTGCCTGAACAATTGCCTTGACCCTATCTGCGTCATCCACGACAAGTAAGCCAGAACCACCAGCCTGGTCAGGCAATTGAGATGAGGTCATGAGAGGTGGTGCTTGGGTAGATGGCTCGAGCGTCACCAGATAAGTGGGAGGAGGCGCCTTGCTTGAAGACTCGGGCGCTTTGAATGTAACTTTGTTGCCCGAGCCACCCTTCTTCAGCATACTAGTTGCAAAGACAGATAAGATATTACGAGAGTAAAAACACAATAAAAAACATCACTGCCACAAACAAAATTAACAGACGCTTACCAAAGAGCTCATGTTCGGAATCCAACACGTTGTCTTCCTAACGTGTTTTCTTTTTCACTGGGAGGTGAGACCAAACTATGCAAGATCAAAATCTGCAAAGTCATCACCATGAGAGGTAGCTCCCCGCTTCCCCTAGTCACCCGCCTGGAAACGCAACGCAGAGGTACTTGTGCCAGACTCCATAAAAGCCAGGCCCGCTTCCAAAACAAACGCATCGGTCAACTCTACAGAACCGTGCTCAAAAGGCCACGGGTTGGGTTGCTCGGGACCCTCAATTTGATGGCCATCGCCCTCATTCCCATCATCACCATTATCATTATCCTCCTCTTTTACATTGGCAGTCTCCAGGGGGTCTTGATCCCACCTATAAATAAAAACAACAAGCCCGCATCAGGCCTGAAACCAATAAGTTATGGTAACAGTTTCATCTACATACCTGTTTTTGCCAACTCTAAGTGAACGCGTACCTGGCGAACAGCTTCCGGGCGTAAGACAGGGTTAACAAACAACTCAGCTGTCTTGCCAAAATAAAGCGCCGACCCGCAAGCACTAGCATGAAATGTCAAGTCAGCTCTGGCCCCGGCAACACCACCGAGTAAATAATGGGCACTACTGCCAAACCAAGCGAGAGAAATTAGAAAACATCAAAGAGGAGCATCTGTGAAGTAGCTAACTAAGCACGCGAAAATGGAGCACAACATACCTTGCTCACCCTAACGCAACTTAGGGTTCTCACGGTCCTCATCCCACTCGTAATGACGGCTCATCCCAATAGCGACTAGCGCAATCTCGTCGATCGACACCACCTTTGCCGGATAAATAGTCAAGGTGTTGTACCACGCGGTACCCTCATAGGCAATGCAGGTTGTCGCTGGAATCTTACCCCCCACCTTCATCGCATTCATCTTGATAGGGATTACATCATCCGCAACCTACAAAAACGTGTCTTTCCAATCGTAAAAACTCTTGGGGAGAGGATGAAATGGAATGCGGGTCCGGAGTGCTGACAAAAAAGAAAACCACCCATCTGTAATCTTTAAAACATAAAAAACTTTAAACCTCTCCATGTAGGGTTGTATCGTTTGCGCCTTGCAGAAAAATTCATACCAAGTAATTTTGCACATTCCCCCCGGATGCACTTGACTGATGTGGAGATGATAATGCTCCAACACCGCCGCAACAAACTTGTGATAGGCACCCGAAGTTGCAACAAGTGAAAAACGTTTGATATAACCCGATCTTTCCCGTCGGAGGCTTGGTAATTACCTTTCCGTGACCAGGGAGGGTGGGCTCATACACGGGCAAAATCCCGTAGTAGCTGCAGAAGTAGTCAAACTCACCAGCCTTCCAGTTGGCTGTGATATCGCTAGCAAGCGCAGGACCCTTGGTCTCCTTCTCCTTTTTCTTTTGCTTTTTACTAGTAACAACTGAAGACAAAGCCATCATAATGCGGATAAAAAGACGAAGCTTCTGACAAATTTTTGGAAAATTGTTGTTTGAAGAGAGAAACATGTAGAGGGAAGTAAAATTCAATATAAGGGAGCTCCTTTTATAGGTTGAGCAATTAATGCTCCTTGAAACCCGGGCATGAGAGCCGCACGACAAACCTACAAAAAATCGCCACATGGAGCTGAGAGAGGAAGGACGTCAGCTTTTCCGAAAAAGTAACTGACACAGACACCTCGCCTGCTCAGCAACGTCGCTTCACACTCATGGCAAAGAAAAACAAACCCAAAATTTATTTCGCATCAGCCGCTTCCCGCTTAAAAGTACCCGCACAGATAAACATGTTAAGAACAAACTTCATAAAGTCTATCACCCTCTGCGCAAACACAAAGGATAATAGACTGGAGGACTTGAAGATATATGTACCAGTACGCGCATGAGCGCACACACATGACTCGTGCGTGGCCCATGTCACACGTGAACCTTGACTACATAATCAAAGGAAGCTTCTATGGGGCCCGCGCGTTACCTAGGACGTGACAGCCGTAGAGAGAGAATGAAATGGACATCCAGGCAATCAGAGGCTTACATTCCCTGCTCCATGATCTCCTGCCATCAGCAAGGATAGAAAGGACGAGTGAAAATGAAAATCAGTTAATCAGAGAAGGACAACGCAAATTCCCTCAACGGCCTCCCCTGTGGGGCCAGCGCGAATCAGCTGTAAATCATTACAACCTCAAGAGCTCATACTACGATCACTATAAATACCCATTCTTTCCATGAAGAAGGGGTTGTCAATTCTCACACTTAAACACACACACACACACACATTGTAGTAGCTCTAGGTTTTGTAGAAAGATTGGTCGAAATATTTGTGTAGCGATAGAGTTGTTAGTTCTTGCAATCATCACATAAGCATTAATAAAATCTCTTCATTTCTCCTTTTTATTTCGAGTATTGTTTGAATTGGTGTTTCTTCAGTTTTATAATAATTTTATTTTTATTTTCTTAACTTTAACGTATAGTTGGTCTTCTTATGTCTTGGCAATGCATTGTTTGGTTAATGGTTGTAACCCATCATTGTTTTGAGAAAATATTATATATGGTGTGAAAAATTCACCATAGTTAGCACTACAGACTTTCAGATACAACAAGATGTGGTGTTTAGCTGTCGGTGATGGTACCATCTGATAGCTAGTCTTTTTGATAAGTTTGTGGGAAAACTTAGTGTGGGTAAAGACTTGATAGTCGGAACTTACTGGATGCTTCATTGATGGATCACCAAAATTATATCTACTATCTAAAGGAACAACGACATAGCAGATCACCGCTATGGAATCATTTACGGGCCAACGATGGTTTTTTCCGGCCACGGTCGTTACTTTGGTAACAGTGCTAACTTATAATCTATTTTCTCTCAGTATATTAACTAAAACTTAACACACTTAGTTTTACTGTTGTGGAGCGCCACACAAGCAATCAACGCCATGATAACTTTGGCAATGAGCAGTTACGTCATTTACATTTGACTTATTTGCTACATAAGCAGTTTATAATAGCAAAAATCGACCGAGTTAATTCTTAGTTAGTGTAAGATCACTATGAAAAAATAGGTTAATATAATAGGTTAATACGTAGAACTGTTATAAAACATTTCTTGATTCAAACTATTGTTGGCTAATATCTTAATGTTAATATTTTAAAGGATTGGAACAAATGGTTGTTTTTTATCTTAATGTATAACTGATGTATTAAGCTTGGTGTAATTTCTTACATATCTATTTAGCACCTTGCTACTAGATATCTTTGTAAATATTTGGGCTTGGTAATAAAATTTGTTTGCCTTTCAAAAAAAATCTTAATGTTAATATTATTAAAAACCAATTTTGCGATAAAAAAATAAACAATAATAAGATAGATAATAAATGAGATTTCTTCGTATGTGGGTCGTTTGTAAGCATATCAAGCTCAATTTCCCATATTATTTTATATGACATCAACTGTTTTATTTAAGTTTGTAACAGTACCATCTTCATCTTTAATTTTGTACTGTATGATTATTTGTTCACTTTTTTATTTATATAAACAAAATATTTTGGATGGGAGTGTATATGATAGTATTTACTATCATTGAGAAGGTGGGCACCATTTTTGAAAAGAAACTGCCAAATGATATGTCCTTTCTTCCCCCTCCTTCCAACTGTTTAGCAGCTTTTCTGTTATCATCTGACATTTCAATTTTTACTCATAAATTTTAATTATTATAAATACTTTGTAAGTGGTACTTCAAATCATGAGCAGGCTTTTCCCTTGATTTTTTTTGGCCATTTTCAATAAATCCATTTTCTCCATCGGACCTTTTTGGCTTTTAGCCCTTCTCTTTTCATGAATTTTCACATTATATAAAACTATGGTACATATAATACATGAAAGTAACAAGTCTCATTTAAAGCTAAATGAACAAGTAAGAACACCTTCCATATTCATTTCATAAATCTGATGCGTATTATTAGATTAGATATTCGTTATTGTTACCTTTTGACATATGTTTAGTTCGAGGTGTTTGAGAAGGTCTAGAAAATTTATTTACGTTACTGGTTCTAGCTTATAATGATGATATTTTAAAACATATCATAAGTCCATTACGCTAAATAAAACTACAAATATATGAATTACATGAAAATCGTTTGTTAAGTTATCCATCCATAAGTTAACAATATTCATTACAATGTTTGGGGGTGTTTGTTTTTTCTTAGAAGAGCTTCATGACCTCTTTTGTCTGCGCCATGCAGACCACGCACAGAACACGCGCAGACAAATTATAGATTGTTTGATTTTTGGAAGACCTTTCACTAAGGGTGGATGGGTTGGTTGGTAATATAATCACACTATCACACCCAATAATATTGTGTCACCTCATACCATCACATTTCAACACTAAGACCATATGTAATGGTGGGTGAAACATGCATTTTTTGACACTTGGCATGTGGGGCCACTTTGGTGGGTGAAATGGACATTAAAGGGGCAAGTGGTGTAATGGGGTATGTGGAGCATATTTTTATATGTAGCATATGGGGCCACATGCAATTTTATTTCTTTTTTTTTTAATTTTAAATAAACAAACTAGTTTTTCATTTAAATATTTCACTAAAATAACCATTAAAAAATTACATTAATTCACTAAATTACCTAAAAATAAAAAAAAATACGGAAATAAAATAAAAAAAATACGAAAATATTAAACATTAACACTAAACATTAATAATTAAACAATAAAACGACGGATCATTTGCCATGATCGAACATTGGCGATGGCGAAGTCGATTTCCGTACTGTTGCTGATAGCTGTCGTTTGTGAGTTGAATTCCCATTTATTGGCTAATGCCAGAGTGCGCCTCCATCGTGGCTTCATAGAGGGTGTTCCATCTCATACAGTTATTGCGTACGAGAGACCACTTATGGGTGATCTCATTAATGTTGCGGTTGTTTGTTTAGCTAATTCGATTATATTCCTCCAACACATTACGCCAAAAATCCGACCTATTGCTTGACGGATTCCCATTGACATTGATCCAGGTCGTCACCAACTGGATCTGCTCGTTATTAGTCCAATGTGCCATTAATCCGACCTAGGGTTTTTGATTGATGGTTTAAAAAAATTAGTGGGATTTTATAAAGAATATGGTGAAGGTTTATATTAAATTGAAGAGGAATATGAAGAATATGGTGAAGGTTTATATAGTGGGGTTAAATAAAATTTTCTTTTAAAAAAACCTCAAACGGCACAATCCTCTCCAATGTTCCTTTTTTGACCATTAACCTTTTTTATTCAAATGAACTGCCACGTGACAGTATATGATTGGATGGCTGATTGTTTAACCCACGCGAAATAATTCGCTGGGGAAGACTTAGCGCCCCATTAACTTTGGGGGGGTGTTTCGAAGTGGAAGGGGCGCGAAAATGAGGCATTAGCGCCCCATTAGCGAGCCATTACACCCGGTCTAAACCATGGGGTGAAATGATACCATCACACTCTATTTTTATTAAATAAAATAAAATATTACATTAAATAAAATAAACTTACATCAAATAAAAAAATAAAACACATTAAATAAATAAAATTAAAAAAAAAACTTACATTAAATAAAAAAAAATAAGTACCGGACTTAGAAACTGTATGATGATTTTAAGAAACTCATGCAATCAGAATTTGAGATGAGTACCATGGGAGAACTGTAGTACTTTTTAGGACTGCAGATCAAACAACAAACAAATGGAACTTTTATACATCAATCAAAATATGTTAAAGAATTATTAAACAAATTTTCTTTAAAAGACTGTAAATCATCTTCCACTCCCATGAGCCCAACCACACAGGTTGAACCTGATGATCAAGGAAAACAGGTTGACCAAACCATGTATAGATGTATGGTTGGTTCTCTACTTTATCTAACTGCTTCTAGACCAGATATTATGTTTTCAACATGTGTTTGTGCTAGATACCACTCAGCTCTAAGGGAATCCCACTTCATTGCAGTCAAAAAAATTTTTAAATATCTGAAAGGAACTCCTACATTAAGGATCTAGTATCCTGCTTCCAGCAGTACCAGACTAACAGCTTTTTCAGATAGTGACTATGCATGGTGTAAAATGTCAAGAAAATCAACATCTGGTTCATAATCAATTTATAGGAAACTGCCTGGTGTCCTGGCAATCAAAGAAGCAAACTTTTGTGGCAACATCAACTGCTGAGGCAGAATACATTGCAGCTGCAAGTTGTACATCACATATCCAATGGCTTCAAAATCAACTTCTTGATTATGGAATAAAAGAGACCAAGACTCCACTCATGAAAGACAATACCTCAGCCATTAGCATCATTCAAAATCCTGTCCAATTTTCAAAGACAAAACATAAATCAGGTATCACTTCATCAGAGATTGCTATGAAAAAGGCAAAATTGAGGTAAAATATGTGTCAACAGCTAATCAAATAGCTTATGTGTTCACAAAACCTCTTGACTCATCAACATTTCAGAGGTTAGTATCCATGCTTGGGATGCTTAACTTTGAGTAAAATCTGTAAGTGGTTTCATTTTTCTGTACATATTTTACTTTCACTTACTTATTTTTCATCTGTCTTAAAACGTCTGTTAACCAAAAGAGAGAAACTACTGATGTACAAAAACATCAGATTGGGAATATTTTCTGAAAAGATGTAACTACTGATAATCAAAAATCATCAAAAGTTACACTAGGAGTTTTAAATCTGCTTTCTCATCAGTTGTTGATAACTACTGAAGAGAAAATAGGAAACTACTGATGAACAAATCTGTTTCATCAGAAGTTTCACCTAAGGTGGTTATAAAATTCTGAAAACCCCTCTTTTCATACTTATCGTTTCAAAAACAAACATTCCCTCTCTCTGAAAAGCTTCTGAAACCTAAAATTACTGTTCAAGCACAACATCCATGGGTCTTGTACTAAAACAGGGACACAATCAAAGAGGTTTCTTCACGAAGGATAAATCCTGGTCCCAATACAACGAAATCATTGATTTGGTAGTAAAATCCCAATACTACACAACGTTCACTGTAGACCCACCAATCCACATTGAAATTCTCAATGAGTTCTGGGCCAACGCTATTGCTGTCACTGTAGATGACAAGGTCATATCCCTAAAGACGACGATCATAGGGAAGACCATGGCAATCACACCTGAAACTCTAGGCATAAGACTAGGTCTAAATGATGCTCAAGCCCCAGAACATATTTCTACTGAAACTGACCAATTAATCATGACAGAGTGTGGTTACCAAGGTACTCTATCACATGCTACTATTTACAAAATATTTTTTGATGCACCATATAATTTTTTGTTTCACTATATTATCATGTGTTTGAGTCCTAAAACTGGCTCTTATGATCGGATGCCCTCTGCTTTACAACAAATTTTCCATTCCATAGTGAATGAAACTTCTTTCAGGGCATCATCATACTTTTTCAATGAATTGGTTTGTTGCATCACCAAAATGATAAAAAGAAATCTTTGCTTTACCCAATGTTCCTAATGCACTGTATTATAAAGGAACTTGGTGAAGAGATACTTGTGGGAAAAGTTTTAAAACTAAACCCTTTAACCTCATAAGTATTCTCTAGGCACAACAAACTGGCTACCATGCCAGAAGATGACCAAGGGGAACAAGAACCGTCCCCATGGAACCCACATCTTCCAAACCCATTTCCCCCCAAAACCAAAAGGCCAAAGAAGCAAAAAATCTAAACCCACCAATCCAAAAAGAAAAGCACCTCAGGAGGTTGAGATGCCTGAGGATGCTAATGTGCAATCTGCACTTGGCAAAGATGTAACTAAAACTTCCTCTTAGTTACATCCATCTCCATCACCTAAAAGAGCCAAAACAATTTCTATCCAGTTTTCAAGGAAGAAATCTAAAAAGACCAAAACTTCTGAACCTCTTCCTAAAACTACTGAACCCATGACAACTACTAATCCCAAATCTACTGAACCTGAACAATCACCAGCACACACAACAGTAGAAATTGCACACTTTCTTTCTGGACTGAAAGAAAATATCCCATCAGTTAGTGGCATTCCCCAATCATCACATCAAACAGAGGAAGAAACTTCTGATAAAGCCATTGATGAGGATATTATCAGTCTTAACCCTAGAGATGAGAAGGAACCAAGGTCTCTTAGCCCAATCTTTGAGACTTTAGGTACAAATGAGGCTGCCACTACTCTTCTACCATCCCTTGATGGATCAAAGGTTAGTGGTAACATAACTAAGACCTCTTTTGTGGCAACTACTGATGAAGGCCTTGAGCCTAAGGCGGGAAATCCCCAGAACCAAGAAAAAGGGGTTCATGAGGATACTAGGATGGGCTTAACTCATGATACAACTGATGACTTCATATTGATGAAATCACTAAGGATTCAGATGATTCCATTAATTTGGATGATGATTCAACGATTCCACAAAAGGAATTGACGGCTGATTGTGAAGGTCCTAAATCTAACGTATCCAAACTCAAGTAGTTGGTCACAAAAGATCAGGTTAAAGACCACTTAACCCCTAATTCCCCAAAAGTGGCATCCCCAGTTTTCACTGAGGATCACCCAGAAACACCCCGTTCTCATTCATAAAAGCCTACCCAATCTTCCATTGTTGCTAGCATAAACTTGAACCAATTATGCAGCCCAGCAGGCCCTTTATACCAGATGATCCACCAAATCTTTTCCTCACATCTCCAAACCTTTACAACTGCCATGGAACTGAAAAACAATACACAGTTGGAGACGATAAACAAAGCCATAGATTCAATGTTGGGAGAGTTGTCCAGAAGAGTAGAAGATAATAGAAGGCAACTAGAACACTTATCTGGTATAGCACCTCCTGCTCCTTGGTTTCCAGAAGTGGATGAAGCCAAAAAGGGGGAGATGACAGCCAGCGACAAGGGTCCTGAAAAGATTTCACTTGAGATTTCACTTACTGTTATTATTAAGCCCTAATTAATTGTGCTCTTGGGTTTATTGTAGTTTTTTAGACTTGTTCATTTGTGTTAATTGATGTTAAATTATGTCCGTTTATGTTTATTTAGTTATGTTCTTTTTGGTTTGTTTATATGTGTTCAATCATGCTCATTTACATTTATTTAGTTATGCTCATTTAAGTTTTTTTGTTTATGTTTGTTTCTGTTCATGAACTGTTCGTTTAGGTTTTAATGAATGAACATGAACAAACACGAACATGCTCATTTTCTTAATAAACGAACACGACCGGAAAATGTGTTAGATTATATGTTCATGTTTATGTTCAATTAAAGTGAAATGACTAAATAGGAACATAGACTAGAGATGAGAGTGCAGGATCTAGATTTATAACAAATATTTCGACTTGGCTTATGCTCGGTTTTCTTACAGACATACCTGGAGATTTAAGAAAATGATTCTCTAGGTATGAAATGGTTTTTATTGAATAAAACTGCACTGAATCACATGAAATCTTGCTAGTGCCATTTTCTTCTAAAATAAAATGCTTTTTCTTTAAAGAGCTATAGTCGTTGTATGGATGTTTGTAATGAAACCTAGAAAACCCTAGGTTAGGGAGGTAATAGGATTACAAACCAATTATACATTTTAATGGATTTTGTTAACATTCATGTATAAACCAAGATATACAATAGTTCAAGAGAAAACCTACAACATTATAAGAACTAAATGAACCATTCTTAGAACTAAATGAACCATTCTTGATTACTTTATTGAATGATAAAGGTGTAAATAAGGATGGATGTTGTAATCTAATTAATAAATAAAGGGCAAATTAGTAAAATAAAAAATTCTTAAAAATCCCCTCTCTCATTAACGCATACGCATAATTATCGTATGCATACGTATAATAAATTTACATGTATATCGGCCGGTTCTTTTACATATATCCAAATATATATATATGTGTACAATAGTATTTACAAATAATATATGTACGATCATGATTTGCATGTGTATATTGTATACGATGAAGTCATTTTTTACAAACATATGTGGATTATGTATAATATATTGACATTTTTACATATATGTATAATCATAAGCTAAGCAGTTAGTGGTTCCAAACTCTCAGAATCAAGGAATCTAAACCAAACCGCTATACCAGAATGGTATCCTTCTATTTAGGGCCCGGTTCCGGTTCTTAAATTTTGGTTAAAACAATTCCTGGTTCGAAGCACGAGGGTCCGTTTAAAGAACCGCCAGAACCGAGTTAGGTTGAAACTCTAAATATTATACTTAAAAACACTATTATTATATTAAATCGGGTTGAGTTTAATCTTTATAAAGAATCTTATTCAAGTCATGTTAACTACATAACTTGTTGACTTATGAGTTCCATTGGAATTATATAACTTCTATTAATCATATAGAGTATGATAAAGGGAAATAAAGTAGCTTACACTTAGAACCAATGGTTACAAAATCCTTTATCAGGTTCGTGGGTTGGCATATAAGATGTATCGGCCAATAATTTATTGCTACATGTGACATTAGTAATGCATAACACATATTGTTCGTAGTGTCAAATTACCAATTATATCATATATGCGGTTGTTGCCACACATTTCTAAAAGTATATCATAGGTCCTTAATATAATTACAAGGCCACAACTTAAGTTTACTAGAGTTGTTGTAGGATCATTGGAATGATTCGGATATCATGGGTTTCCATAACACGCGAGATATGTTGTCAAATGATTATTCTATTCATAAAAAGAGCTCGGGTGTCTACAACTAGGTCCTGGTCATCAAACTCGCAAACTTAACTGCTCTTAAGTGATAAATGAAGGCTTAGTTAGGGCAACAATGCAAATGGGCTTTTATAGCAGTTGCCATCTGTGTGACATATTCACACGAATGGGTTCAACCCCGCTTGAATAGGTTCGGGATGAATGGGTTTAGATCATGGATACTCATTCGCACAACCAGTTACACGAATGGGAGATCCATTTGTGTCAACCAAACTATTCGTCTCAACATAATTATAGAATTGCCCCTAGTCGTGGCCAATGACCTATAGTGACCTATCACTATCTGAGGACAGAAAAATAATGCACTACAAATCTCTCACTTGGACCTAGCTCGTGATCTATGAATTTAACGTATCACCTAGCTGGGGACACACACGAACTGTACTAATAGGCTCCCATTGGGCCTAGCTAGTTAACTATGGTCTTCAAGTCTTCATATCCGTTATTCTTTAACTTATGGATGTACACCGCTGTGTCCCCCAATGACTTTAATACTTTCTAATTTGGGCTTCTATTGTGACTTCATGGGATCTCGTCTAGGTCTTCAATTAGCTTTGATAACTTGGGAGGAATCAGGAAATCTCTGTTGTATTACTTGAATGTTTTGTGATGAAGACGAAGATCAATATCAATATCATCTTCTATTTGAGTAAATATCACTTTCATTTCTTGATTCACATCTTCTCCAGGTTCAATTTCTGGAGCTTTACCACGATTTGTTACTCTGAAGATGGAATATCGGGTTCTTGTTATTCAAGGCGATTTTGTTGTTCAGGTTTGGGTCTTTGATAAGCTTCATGTTTTCTCGTTGTCACATGACAAGCATACTAGTCGTGTTTGAAAATGTAGAAAAAATACTAAAAATTGCATGAACTACAACTTGTGTTAGAAACAACAAAAACTGGACTTAATCAAAATTCTCAAATTTTTGAACTACTTGGTGTCAATGGATCTTATCATTGTTCTATTCCCCCCTGAAAGCTTCAACAAACAATAAGTCAAACTTCTGGTTTTCACAAACTGTTGGATTCGAGATCAAAGAGCTGGACTTTGAAGAGTTGGTTTAACTAGTCAACTGCTAAACTTGAAAACAACTGGATTATAAAGACTAAGAGCTGGAAAGAAGATTTAGGTCAACAAGTCAAACAACTGGTTTTGAAGAGCTGGTTTAACAAACTGTTGGTTCACACCAGCTGTTTGTTAAAACCAGTTGTTTCTCTACAATTTGTATTTCAGTCATTTTGTAAGTATCTGTCCAACAGTTTCACAGCTGCTGGTAGCTACATTGTTAGTGTGTTGTTAGGGGTCGCTTTTATAATGACGTCACTAGATGTTTTTATCTCTCTATTAACAGAATAGTACCACTAGTCATTTGTTATCACTCTGAGCACTTGTTTGAGATTATAGAATCCAACAGAAAAGCCAGAAGTGTGAAGAGAGAGAAAGAGAGAGAGAGAGAGAGCATTTGGTGAGGGGCCGTGACATCAGATTGTACTTGATTTCCAATTATATGTTTTATGTTTTTTATGTGTGCATGACTTATTTCATAATTTCATGTTTCTAAACTTCATTATTTAATGAATTTCAAGTATTCAATCAAAACCCCACATAAAACACTTTCTCGGATCCAACAATTGGTATTTGAGCCATAGATCTTGTAAAACCCGACAATTTCTGGTCAAACACGAACTCCTTATCCTAGTCAAACACTCATACATTAGACTTAATTAAGTAATTAAGTGCGTCAAACATACACAAAATACCACATGAAGATACTTTAGTGAATTGTCGTAATTATGGACTCACAAATACAAGTCTTATACCCCAAACGTTGGTGAAACAATCAAACAAATAATTGTAGTTTAATTGATGTTAAACTATTAATAATTAGTGTGTACGCGAATTTATGGGAAATTACTGGTTGTTTCATGAGTACATGTTTACGTTTTATCAAATTCATAACCGACACCGAGGATGATTGGGTCAATTAGTTAGATTAAATCTTGAATGATTATATAGGATTTTATATAATAAAACAAGTGAAATCAAGCCCAAACTCTAAGCCCAGACCTAGTCGGCCCCAAAACCAAACAAATTCGAGGCTGCTGACGCATCGCGTCGCGGAAGGGGAAACACCACGGGGCATCGTGCGATGCCACGACGACCCAAATAAACCCAAGTTATTTTAACCTTCTTAAACGCGTTTTTAACACTTTTAATCATATATTCACAACCCTAATCTCCCAAAGCTCACCATTTACAAAGATATGAACATCTAACCTTTGCCTTCGTCAAAATCCATCATCATAGGAGCTTAAGAAGGTCTAGGATCAAGATCCGAAGAGCTTTCGGTGTGTTAATCAGACCTAATAACTTTGATCTTGTTTAATCTCTTTTAATCATGTTTTGTCCAACAAACCCTACTATATAGGTCTAACCAAAAGATGGTTTTAAAACATAAAACCAAATCAATTATTGTTATTATGTGTTTGTATGATAATTTGATGATTGAATAAACTACGATGCACGCTAGATCTAAAAACTTGTTTTATGATGAAACTTTGATGAACCAAGTTTTAGGGATTCAATTATTAGACTTTCTTGATTATATTTTAGATTGAGTTTTTGATAGTAAAGATTAAATAACATGGTTTTGATGACTTATTTAGATTTGAAAACATGAAAATGTTCATAACCTACCATTATAGAAAACTTTTGTGAATGATAAACTAGGGTTTGAGTTATTAACTTGTAAATGTTGCTTTATGCTTAGAATATATTAATATAGGATTGATAACATGTTTGGTATGATTAGATTGATCAAAGATGTGATTGTTCATAACCTGCCTATCATGGAAACTTTATTGATTTTGGGATTTTGTTATTGAGATCGAGACATGATATGCGTTATATAATGATAGCACTCACTTAGGAATGATTATCCGAGCATGTTAGAACCTTCGCTTCGTTGAAGAAAAACCTATGATCATAACTTACTAAAATGGGAAACTTTATACATGATTAGTGTTCATTATGTCCATAGGTTATTAAAAGTATAAAGCTTCCATGTTGTATGAATTATAGGATTCATACAAGGTATTGTATGACTTGTTGTCCCAATCACGTGTTAGGTATAAGTCATATGCCAAAAACACGAACTTGTGATATCTAGAAAAAATTGACATGTTATGTGATTAGTTAACATGCTAATACACTAAGACTGCATGTTGTATATCTTGTAATTCTAAACTTATAAAACATGAACAAACATAAATTTACTAATTAGGTCACCAATGGGTCATTGGGTCAAACAATTTTCATAAACACAAACTAGGTTATTGTTTTGATGCAATGGGTTAATTGGATAAACGACAAACTTGGACAAACACTTATAGGCTATTCAATGTTACGTTACCAGTGCATGGGATACCTTAAATTAGGGCTGTAAACGAACCAAACGAATACAAACAAGGCTTTGTTCGTGTTTATTTGTTAAGCTTTCTTAGACAAATGAACCATTCACGAACAAAATAAGGAACATAATCCTATGTTTGTATTTGTTTGTTAAGAAATTCAGTTGTTAGTGAATTGTTCGTGAACACGGGTCTTGAACACAAACAAACATTTAATATGCAACTAGAAAACATTAGGTAGACAAGGATACATAAACTTGCATTATAGCTATGCGGTCAAAAGTAGTAGCATCTTCAATTGTCTAGTAAGGAATATAACAAAAGGTTGAGGTTTTCCATAAGTTTAGCATTAGGGGTGCTTAACGGGTCGGGTTCGCAGGTTGGCGGGTTCAACCCGACCCGAACCCGAAAATTTTATATGAACCTGACCTGAACCCGAAAATTTTGACATACATATGAACCCGAACCCGACCTGAATATTCTCGGGTTGACCCGAACCCGGCCTATTCAACCTGATTTTTTTTTATTTTTTCGCAAACTAATGTATTAAAATTAAAATTTTACTACAAAAAACACAAACATATATAAAACATTTACGTTTTATTTATAAAATCTAATACCAATTTCTATTTTATGTTATAAGTGTAGCATAAAATACTTAAACAATTTAATTTATAACATAAAACATATTGTAAAAAAAACAATATATAGTATAAATATGTTAAACGGGTCAACCCGCCAACACGCCCTGGTTGACCCGAACCTGACCCGAACCCATTTAGACTAAACCTAAACCCGCTAATTTCGTGTTAGGTTTTGGTCGTGTTTTCGGGTCGTGTGAGAAATTAACACCCCTTGGTGGTTAACTTTATTGAGACACCTGTTGCTAGAGAACTAAATAACAAAAAATTACCAGACTAGTGCATGTAACAGATGTACCACCTACTAACATTTGGCCAAAACAAAAGAATTCCCATTTTGCCCCTCCTCATCAAAACAAGCCTAAAAAGGTTGAACAAGGTGTTGAAATAAAACACTTGTAGAAAATTAGAGGGTAAAATGCTAAAATTGTCCATGTGGTTTGGTGAAAGTTGCTACTTACGTACAAACTTTTGATTTTTTTCTCATAATCGTACCATGGTTCCATTTTTTTGTCATTCTCGTCCTTGGCACTAACGGCATCCAGTTAGTCCAGTTAAGACAGGGGTAAAATGGCCAATTCACATTCTAATGTTTTTCCCCATAGTCGTCCCTCCCAATTTAAACGTTATAAACCCCAAATCGTCCCATTTACAAGCCTTAATTTTAAATCCACTTTGCCTTAAAATCTGAATCGATTGTTTTGCTCTTAATTAATGATGGTATGGTGTGCATGTGGCTCTACAACTAGAATTCATATTTCGTGGACGAATCAAAACCTAGGAAGATGGTTTTGTTGCTGCAATTAGGGATGTGGTTTCGTGGGATGGTTGTGTGAAAAAGATGAACATTACTGTCAACTAGAAGACAATTTTAGGAATTTGAAGGCTGGGAACAGAAGGCTTAGGGCTCTTGTTGTGGTGATTATTTTGTGTGTTTTGATGTATCAGTTTATGTAAATGACTAGTTAAAGGTCGTATCTTTATGTAATAAATTGTTGAATGTTAATGAAAATCAATGTCTATGCTATCTGTCTATACCCTGTTTCTGATTTTGTTTGATGATTTGTTATGCCAATTGCATGAATGAAGTACAGATTAAAAAAGATGCATTACATTGATAAACAAAGATGCAAAATACACATGCTAAACATGTTAAAACACACTAAAAGACATACTGAAAGACATAGAGATTGAAACTTTTGTTACTTCCAGTGACAATCGTCATCCGAATAGTAGTCGGAATCTATACCATGCTTTCCTTTATTGGGATCATGGTACCACTCATCCCAATCATGCATCTCTCTCTCTCTCTGGGATGTCATAAACAAATGCCATTTTTAAAACCTCTGGATCATAGTCTCTTGTTGGATGATCTTCCACTTCGGATGTGTTACCTTGTCCATGAAGCAACCCAATGTGTTGTTGTTATTGCCCAACCTGTTATTGATCTTCATCATCTTCCTTTTTGTAAACAGCAATAGGATCAACCTCCTTCTCAACCTGTGAATGATCAACCTGCACTTCCCTACCCTCCAACACAACCTATGAATCATGCACATTCATTTCCCTACCCTCCTGCCCAACCTATGAACCATGATCCTGTATGTTCTTACCATCCATGTTAACAAATTAAAAATGATGTTATTTCATGCTCAACCATATGACCCATTAAATAGACAAACGAGCCATTATATTGCTGTATCTACCCATCTACCCACTGATCCATTACCATCAACACATCTTAAACCATCAAATGCAAGCATTAATTTCATCCATCAATAACATTAGTCAAACATAATAAGTCAAAGTACCATAACATTAGATGCTGAAACAAAGTCATACATACATAATTAAACTTTAGTCAAACATAATAAGCCATACATACCATACCATAACATTAGTCAAACATAAAAAAGTCAAAGTTAAACATGCTTAAACTTCATTACAACTAAAAAACTATTGTTTGACACCAATAAACTGAGATCAAACCTAAGCATGCTCCCCATCAGCCCCTTCATTAGTCTCTGCACCCTCAGCAGCTCCTGCCACCTTCTTTTTGCATGTTCTTTTGTTATGCCCTTTCCCCACACATAGTTTACAAGTGACAGTAGCCCCTTTTCTTCACAATTTTCCTGTCTTGTTGATGGCCTGACTCGTCTCTTCCAACTCCACAGCAGATTTCTTCCTTTTCTTCTTAGGTCTTCCAATCTACTTATGCACTTTAGGAGGTATTAAAGTGGTTGGGCATTCAAATGGTAGCCACATGTCCGTACAATTTATTGGCTCAATGGTGTTTGCATAAACCTTTTTCCATGTTTCAACCCAATAGCCTGATCAACCCACTGTTCTAGAACACCATCACCCATTCCATTCATGGCAATGTTCCATATACAGGCAACTACATGTCTACATGGCATGCCAGTTAATTGGTACCTCTTACATGCACAACTCCTATCATTCAGGTTGGCAGTCCTTTTCTCTAGTTCAGGCCCATCTACCTATTTGAACCAAAACAAAAACATGTGAGGCCCTTTTCATACTTACCTAATGATAGTAACATATAACCATTACATACTTGATACTTCCCATTTCCACACCAAATGACAGTGTAGTTTACAGCTTCAGACATGATCTTTTGCAACATTACAGTTCCTTTTGGTGTTAAGGGCCCATGACAGTTAGCAATTTTGGTATGAACAACACCAATTCTCTTAATCAGATACTCCCTAATGAGCTCAAGGCATGTTAATGTTGGTGTGTCCCTAGCTTCAAGAAACTCTTTATTAGATGACTCACATAGGTTGGTCAACAACACATCAGTCCTGGGTCTTTCTGTTATGCACATTATATGGTGAGCTATCAATTTAAACACACAAAACAAACAATATAATGTATGAAGTGTAACATACATACCATTAAAAAAGGCTTTTGACCACTGCTTTGCTGGAATCCCATTCAAATAAGTATGAAGGGCCTTAGCCTCGTTTAAGATCTTTTCCATAGCTCTGTCATGCTTCTAAGGTGTTGTTGCACTAGCAGCTTCCCACAGTAGGTTCTTATACAAATCAACTTTCCATTTAGACTTCATGTTATCATGTATATGTCTTAAGCAATATATATGTTTTGAATTTGGAAAGAGTTTGGCTATGGCTGGTTCCATTAGTGGTTAACTTAACAAACCTTAAAATCAACCTAAACTTAAATTATAAATCAAACTATCATGAGGTTCGATCAGCTTCTGGTAGTCCCGAGCTAGATCCATGGTGAGGAAACCGGTAGTGAGATAGATCCTTCGGGCTTCTGATATTCAAACCGGATTCTAAGCAATGGCTTCTGAAGTGGACCAGATCTTGGTGACAAGTTTCTGGTTCCATACCAGCTGTGTTAGTGATTTTCTTGGCAAATTAAGGGAAGATTCCCTACGAGTGCAACAGTGATCTTCGGATTGCACGCCTTTAGGATTATGTTTCACTTTTTTTAAGGATTTCATTCATAAGTCTCGGGGGTTAAGGGTTGAAAATGTTAAGTCACTTAATCACTAAACCAACCTTATATTTAATTAATCACTAAATATTTAAGTTGTAACTTTTAAAGATAATTAATACAAGGATACTTTATCCAACTCTCGTTAGTACAAAGTCATTAACTTCTTAAAGGGTCCCCCGTCGATGGTATGTGAGATCCTTCGGTACGGAAAGCAAGAGTTGGGAGAGGTGGAAAGGATTCCCGGTCGGAATTAAGCCTCTACACTAATTTAAGAAGGTAAATTAGAGAACCTAGTGCTTGAACGAGCGGCTTTGTAGTGGTTTGGGAAGTGCCTGACAAGCAGGACTCAAGCTTTCCAATAAGCTACATGACTAGTGAGAGTTAGCTAACACAACACTGTCAACCAGAAGAAGACCAACTTATGGGCCAGCAGTCCGGAGACAACTTTACGGGGACTCATACACTTCCCCTGTGCGTGACCCATAGAATTGCCAGAACGTCATCCCTTGTTTATTTCTTTGGCCATTTCCTAACTCTGAAGGGACCGTTCAAACCCGTTCTCGTCACCAATAATTAAAACTACTACTGCTTTTAATATAATTAGCCTACTTATCCGGAGGGTCCCCGAGATGTTCATGTTTTCTAAACCTACTATTTTTATCTTTTTATTTTAAAACCAAAATCTTTTCAAAAACTAATTTTCTTTTAAAACCCCTTTGTTTTATTTTCTTTTTCAAAACCCGATTAATTAAAGTGATGAAAAGTTGAGTAGGGGGAAGACTGTTCTTTGGAATACGATACCCGGTATTTACCCTAGAAATATATGCTATACACGTCAGGTTCTCTGCCTATGTGTTGGTTTTAGTTTTTAAGTAAGTAATTATCATTTACTTATAATTTTAAAACTTGTTACCGGTTTAGTAAAAATTCATCTTTTTCCAAAACCAATGTTTTGAAATTAAAACACCAAAGTTTTTGGCACCTGGAAAAATGATATCTTTTCTAATTACTAAAACTAGGCACATCACCTGTCACTTTTAAAACTGAATTGACTATTGACCCCAATATCCAGGTCATCCCCCAAGCATTCCTAAAACTAGGTCCAGCTAGCCATTGTTTCAGCCTCTACCACAGCAAAGGCAACTGGGTAGATCCCATTGTTTGCATCCATACCAACATCTTTAAAAACAAGCATCTAACCCAAGTAGATCTCTCCCATCCATATTAAACTCCCTTTTAATGCCCTAAGCAAATGTATATCCTCCTGAACTATCTAGTTGGACTGTTTGGGTTAGGTTCAAGTTCAACATCGTTCCTGGGTTAGATCTTAAAAGCTCTTCTCCATATTCTCTAATTGTGCTACATGATCACCATGAACTCTCTGAATGGCTTGTGTTTTTCCCTGAACATCTGATGAACTGTAATCTGAATTTGATGTTTATTTAGAAGAATATCTACAAGGGCCCTCAACTTGATTTCATGACCAACTTGAACAATGGGCTCAATTGCATGTGATATCCAATTGATAGTGCATAGATTCATGTCTCTAATATGCAAACATTTGTGTTCTTTCATGTAGGTCTTCACCATCCATGTACCCCCTACTTTAGACCTTGAAATGTGAATACCCAATGACAAGTTGGAATAATATTCTTCTAATTCTCCTTTTTTGTGCTTTTTAGAAGACCCCACATTAGTGGTCCCACCATCTACTTTTTTTTCACTGGTTTTGAACTTAATTTGACTGTTTTGGCCTTCTTCATAGGTGGTTTTATTGAATTACCCTTTTTCACAGGTGGTCTTACTGGATTACCATCTCCAAGATTTGGTATAATGCCATGACAAACTATCCTGAATTTAATTGTGTCATTTTTGCATATATACAGTTGCCTCTAGTTCTTATGGCATACTGTTTTACATTCTTCTTTATCTCATCTCTATCTTTAAATGTCTGACTAACATAAAAGGGATTATCAGTAGATTCTTGTGTTGGTCTCTTCCTAATCCACCTAACAGTCCTGTCCTTAGCATTTATCTCTTCATCACTAAGACTATCAAAATCATCTAACTCAAAGTCATCTTCACAACATACAACATTTGTGTTATCTTGTTCATCCCCACTAAGATCAAAATCAACAGCCTTTCTAATCACAATCTCATTAATATCAACATAACCATCTTCATGATCCTCATGTATTATTATATCATTATTAACATGATTATCATTATCAACATGATTATCCTCATCAAACTCTTATTCACTAAACTTTCACTCTCACTACTATACTCATCATCTGCCTCATTATACTTAAAATCAGGATCATCACTATCTTCCTCATCAGTAAAGTCTGCACTAACATCATGACCTTCCACACTACATAAATTGTCCTGATCTCCTCCATCATACACATCCACTTGAGTTAACTCACCAAGGTTACTAGCAGATGCTTGTGACACTTCACCATTTCCATTATTAACTGAATTGGGCTCAACATACAGCTCAATCACCTTGTTAGCTTAGACATAGCCTAACATTCTATGAACATCATTATCACTGTCCAATGCCCTTAACCCAAAATCCATATCCTCTCTAGGTACCCTATAATGAAATCTTATTGTGTCTAGCTCATCTTCTTCATAACCAATATGGTTCATCATATTAAACAAGGTAATGTGAGACAGAATGTTAGAATGTACCTTATCAATATGAGTCACTGAACCGTTGATGTAGTTTATTTATAGAAAATCTATAAATTCACCTCCATGATGCATCTCTATTGTGAAAACTTCAGGTTCATCAGCTGAAAACAAAGCAAAAAAAAGGGACGATTATTATTGTCATATGTATAACTTTATTCGTATTAAACATTGAAATAAGCTTACCATATTTGTATTCAGGATCAAATTCAGCATTTGGGTCTCGAGCTTCCCAGAGATCGTCCATGATCAGAGTGTAGTGTAAACAATGAGGATTAAAATCGTTAATTAGGGCTTTTTACAAGGAGTTAAATAGTTTGGGTAAAAAGTAGGTTTAAATAAGGGTTTAAAATTGGGGAGGGACAACTTTGGCAAAAAAAAGGTTTAAAACATTAGTTGACCATTTTACCCTGACTTAATGTAACTTAACTGGATGTCATTAGTGCTAGGGATGAAACTGACAAAAAACTGGAACCATGGTACGATTATAACAAAAAATCAAAAATTCATACGTAAATGGCAACTTTCACCAAATCACATGGATAATTCTAACATTTTACCCAAAATCAGAAATAATTGATGAGGATGGTTCAACAACTTGTTTTGAGCCAAAATGGTAGCCAAAAGTGATAATTTAAGTGTGAATGGGTTTCAAACTTGCAAGTCATTAAGCATGGATTCCTAATGAAATCACTAAGTAAATTCTTGTTTAAAATAAACAAAAAACAAAAAAAATTAAAAATTTTCAAACCAAAATACATTTTTCTTCATCTCTGTTTTAATTTTTTTATTAAAAAACAAAAGAAAATAGGGTAAACCACTTGTGCTTTCAATAAAATACCAAAACACCTAGTTTGCACCAATTGTTTCACTTAAATCTAGCAAGTCATGTTAACCATCATACTTCAACTCTGTAAAACTAAACCATTATATTGAAAATTATTATACATTATCACTCTCCTTTCAAAGGCAATTTCAATTTGTTGTCATCAAAATATCCATCCATGCTTCTTGCTCACCATATGAAATCTTCCATGGCCGACCTAAATCTCACAAGGTCAAAGGAACACCTTCAATACCACACCATCATTGATTTAATCATAAAATCATTGTTCTTACATGTCCTAACTATCAAAACACCATTTACAAGACTACTCTTCATGAGTTCTGGGTTAAGCGTTTTGGGAGAAATATGCAACAAAAAAAAAAAAAGAATGCGGATTACATAACTTTTTTTAAAAATATATATAATTTTGTTGTGACATGTATGTTACAACATGTAACGGACGTGTTAACACATGTAACAGCGCAGCTTTGTTATTTAAAAAAAAAAAACTTTAGCGTTTTTTTGTGTGTGTGTTTGTTTTTACTTAAAACGCTTAAAAACATGTAAAATACATTATGCATTTTTTTAAAAAAAAGTAACATGAATTTTTTACAGGTTTCCTTAAGTAAAAGGGGGATTTTAATTATCATTGTTTTTTTTTAATGGCCAACTAACATTTCTGCCCGACTACCTAGGGGGGCCCCCACACTATGGACAGGCCCCCGCGACCCCTCAGCGTCCCCAGAGCAGGTGGGTAGCCAAGCCCGCCCATGTAGTATCCGAAATCGGGGAAAACCCAACCCACCACTCGCCCGAAGGCACGGCAGTGAAGAATTGGTAAACCCGGCCCACCAGCAGCATTTTGCTGCCGGTATGACTCGAACTCCACACCTCCCGTAAGGAAAGCAAAGAGGGTGCCACTCAACAACAATAATAGTTAAAGATTTAAAATCGCTTATACAGAATATTCTAGGAAACAATAATGACAACATACAAAAACCATGAACCCTCATCTTCATCACTGAAGTAAAAGAAAACACATTAAAAGTTGCAATAAATACAAAAGTATGGTAAGATGAGAGCTACCCAACAACAAGATGAAAGCAGACATGCCAGATTATAATTATAGAATTACGACAACTAGGATGAAGCAGGTTGATGTTGAGTTTGGAGCAGACTAGCAATGATGAAATATCGACAACGAGATTGAAACAGACTAAAAGCGAGGCATGAAAGACAATAGATGCGAACAAAGTAGCCATAACACGAGATGTAGATGGTATGGGAGTACGATATTATTGGAACATGATTAGAAAAACATGTTTTATAAAAAATAACTAATCGCGTATTCTTGATTCTGTATACCAAACATCCCCTAAAATCGATTAATGGCTAGTTTGTCATTTCTTAACTGTTCATTTACACGTATCATTTAATAAATTTGTTTGGACACAACAAAAAACAAGAAACATTATCTTATCGTTTCTATCAAACAGTTTAAAACATCAATGTTTCTTTTTGTATAAACCGTGACATGAGTCATAGGGTCTTTAAATGTTGTGATCAATGAAAGGAGGAGTCATTCAGATTGGTCATTATGTTTCTCCAGTTTTGACATATGGATTCAAGTTGGCTAGCCACCTTAGCATAAATACAGACAACTTCTAACCCCACACCCCCCATCAAATGTTCATTTAATTTTATTTTTCATAATAAACATAAACATGTTATTATTAATTGAAAGAATAACCCAAGGCATTATAGTCTAGTGGTATCTTGGTGGTGAGATAAGACTTAAGGGCCATAAGGTCCTTGGTTCGAATCTCACAAAGGGGGTTTTCTCATAATTATGAGTTTCCTCCTGAATTGGTGACTTGGTGGTGGAATATGATCGCGTGGCAACACTGGTGGCACGATGATACTCAGTGTTCCGTGAGTGATTCCAATTTGTTGGCCGTTCAAAAAAAAAATTAATTGAAAGAATAAATGATTTGGAAAAAACATACAAGTATAAGATTCTTTTTTGGTTTTATATGTTTTAAAATATTATGTGTGTATATATTTTTATAGAAACACAAGTTTTGGTTTTGGAGATAGAAAAATTTTGTAGGACCCATGAAGGGCACATGGCCCGAACATGTCTTGGGACTATTAAGACAAGCCTAGGGAAGAGTTGCCCTTGTGTGGGGTAGTCATTGTTTGGGTGAACAAAGCATATTTCCCACCAAAGGCACAAGAAGGAGCCCCCAAATAGACAGCCTTGTTCCCATGTGCATAAATTTAAGAGCAACATTCCAAAATAACAACTCTCTTTGTACCAGTCTCTATCTAAAGCCATCATTTTTGGGAACAAAGGCAACAATTAACCATTTTACTTTCATTTTTGAATGTTATAAAAGTAATTTGGTTATATATTTTTGTGTAAACTTGATATATTTTAGGAAAAAGACATTTGTATTTTGAAATAGTATTAACTATATTGAATAAGAAAAAATATGAAGATACTTCGTTAATGAACACAAATATTAAGGAATTTTGACGTACAATCTATTTTCTATTTGAACTTTTTTTTGAACGGTCAATTGGAATCGCTTCACGGATTACTGGAGTATTATCGTGTCACCAGTGTTACCACGCGATCATATTCCACCACCATGTCATAAATTCAGAAAAAAACTCATAATTATGAGGAAAAAAACCCCTTGACCATGCCTACACATTTTTCATTTTACTATGATAACATGGTAGGAAACAAGATGACAACTATTATGTATAGTGGATAATGTGGTTTTCTTTTCTGATATTCATTTTTGTTTGAGCTAGGTTTTGCTCTTCGATTCACATGAAGATCCATGTTGAATCCTAGAATATTTTATCATCTTTGTCATCTATTGAAGATAGATTTTTTTTTAGTCATAAAATAAGATTTTTGAACTTTCCTTCTATATTATTTTATGTTTGAATTTCATATGTTTCAATAACAATTTGTGGGTGTAAGTCACCTTTATCAAGTTGGAATGGTCCTCATCAGCTAGAGATCATACTACAAACATCAAAGACCACGTCGGCCGTCCCCACTTTACAGCCTCTCATGGTTCCACGGTCGGACCACAACTCTCACTCTCAAAGGAAGACACCACTATTACATGATCATGTTACGAACATCAAATGAACACGGCGACTTATACATTCATAATCATAGATGTAAATTACATAACTTGCATATTAAAATAGCCACTTGGTTTTATATATTTATTAGTGTATTGATTCATCAAGTACAATTGAATATTTGTGCAAGAATAATGTCTTTTGCATATTGATATTCCAAAATCTAAAATGGCAAAATTTAATTGTAACTTTACGAATATTTTCATCTCTAGGTGTTAATAAGTCAAGGGATTATATGTTTATAACTAACATTCCTCAAATGTCATTATCCATAAATATTTGACAAAGATTGTTAGAAAGGCAAAAAATGTGGTGGTTAAATGTAACTTTCCAACATTTCTTTCATTCTTTTGTTAGATCGTTTCCTTTTTGTTTTCTTTTGTAATGCTTTAAATAAATATTGATTAGGTATCATTTTTTCACATTAGCAGCACGTATAAAAATACCGTAATGTGACATGTGGAAATTAAAAACTCCAATATTTTTCTTTATTTTTCTAGTGAACTTTGTTTTTCAAAGGACATAAATGTTCTACAAATTTATTTTTCAACGACAGTTTTAATGTTCAAATGATTGACACCAAATAAACTCTAATATTGCTTTCGTGCACATAAAATCTGTTGCATACAACGATTTGTAGAGTAAGCAAATAATGCATCATTAGTTTATAAATGAAGAACAAATCTTGCACAAAGACCTATAGATATTAATCCTTAAGTAGCCAAATAATCAACTACAACAAAGACGATAGCTTTCAATACCATGAACAATCACCAAGCTTCACTTAAGCGTTCCTTCAATTTGACAGAACTTCTTTCTCCTTCTCTTGAGCGAACAGAGAGAAATAATTTGTTTTACTGTTTATTAGTATTTTGGACTTGTTTGTTATCCTTCAAAATAGGCCACACTAATTCCAAACAACCCACACTTCTTTGATTGGTCAATACTAAACAAAACAACAACCTAAACAAAAGGGGTGAAGCTATCCAAAATGGTGAATTGAACCATAGTATTAATCAGATTTGTTGTTTTGGTCGTGTTATATGCAAGAGTATAGGTGATAAGTGGTAGGTAGTGTCTTAGGTGATTTATATTGTGGAAACATTTGTATCTTGTTTGGTCACTATCCTGTTGGTCGTTGTCACCTTTATTTATTTCTATGTATCGCAAGTTAAAAAAACACGTGCATAGTTTTTCCATTTCCTTTCTCAAAAAGAAAAAATCTAGATTTTTTGTAAGCAATTATACTAACATGCAATTGTAAGTATACATTGTTAGGAAGAAATTATAATATTTGTAAATGTAATTTGGATTGAACATTTTTAAATCACAATTTAATGGTATTACTTGTGCCTACTAGCTCTTCGGTGGTGCACTTTACAGGTTTATGCATGTGTCATTATCATAATTTCAACTATATGTAATTAGTAATTAAGAATGTTCTATATTGTCATCCAATGGCTTCCTAGAAGGTTCTTTTTTCATATATCTTTTAGTCATGCTCGAACTATAGGAGACTTACAGGTCAAGAACCTTTTGTATATGGTTGT
>JAUTDX010003065.1:0-48279 GCA_030844895.1 Ambrosia x helenae
GTTTTTACTAATCATTTTGCACATCTATTATGTTATTTATAATTATAATACTAATAACACTTGCCTAAGATAATTATTGTCGAAATTTAGTATGATGTATAATCTAAGTTATGTATGGTTTCAATATGTTGCAAACGTCGCATTAGAAACCTTATGCGTTACAATTTATTATTTTTCACAATAAGCAGGTGACACTCTTTAGTAGATAGAATAAGTATGCATATTCGTCATCTTGTTTTAATCCATCTTATTAAAACATGCCACTTCTTATTTTTTATAATTTTTAAAAAATAAGAGTATATCTTCTATATCTATACTACATTATAAAGGAGGAGGCATGAGCAAATATTGTCCAAATTGTCCAAAGTTAAGATGGACATACCAAGGGTTTCTTTACATTTTCCTAAATTTTAACCACTTTTCTTCCTTAAATGCCCCTAGAAGATAGAAGATAATCAACTTTAATATGAAAATGGAAACTCACCCAAACTAAATAAACACACGGGATGACAATATTTTTGAATAAATTTCATATAATGGCGATGAAAGATAATAATTTTATGTTACCAAATGAATAATCTTATCTCAGCTAAAACTTGTATGAGTTTTAAAAATTTAAAATATAGTGACTGAAGTCTTTCTAGAGTTAAAGTTAAGCTAACCTAACCAGAGCATCTTTTTTTTATATGATTCAACGCAATCATTTTTGTTTTCAATTTAATTATGATAATTACGTGAAATTAGGCTCTATAGCTTTTATTAGTTGATATAATTTTTAGGCCTTTTTATGATAGATTGATGACATGATATACGTGTCATTTATTAGGTATTGGTTAAAAGGATTGCCTGTTTGTTTAGAAAATTTAAGGTTGGTGTAGTCTTTTATTGATCTACTTTGGTAGGGAGAAATTCCATGGTCTGAAAATTATTATTTCAAATATATCCAAGTCCCGTCTTTGTTCTTGATGATTCAGTCTTATGTGAACAACTAATCTTCACCAATGAAACGTACTCCAATTACAAAAAAAATGCATAATCGATCGTTGTCTTGGATTTCAAACTTGTAGATGATAATTAGTTTGGAAATAGTAAACAAACAAAAGCTCAAAAGTGTATTTTTAATGAACAAAAGTACAAAACCATATATGCTACACCAATTATTTATAAAAATGTTTCTGATCTACTTGACGCCAATTTAAACATGTACGCTAACATCTTTTGGCTTGTTAACATCTCTTAAAGAAGTTATAAGGACGCTAACTCCCCCCCCTCTATATATATATATATACACACACACGTATATATTAGTTCTTTTTTGCTTCAGTGTTATTCCAAATTAGAGAAACAATAAGCGTTGGAGGTAGATAATTCAATGGGAGGCAAGAGCCAAGGTAAAATTTCTATGACCTTTATCAGTTAATTTTTTTAATCTATTTTCAGATTGAAGTTCATATTTTGTGTTAAAAATGAAGAAAAGGAAGCAAACCTGAAGCAACTCAGAAAGAGTTTATTATTTAAGGCAAACCCAATGCCAAGATTCTACCATGAGGGCCACCGCCAAAGGTTGTGCAAAGAAGGTAATTAATAAATCATTTAGCTTCTAAGAGTTTGTTATACATATATTGTTGTCACTACAAAGTATTGATTATATTCATATAAGATCGATGTGTTCTATTTAACTAAACAATTCTAACGAGCATAAAGTCTCCCAAGTCTTATCTCCGGTTCATACAATCCCTAAGAAAAAAAAATCCACTATTAGCTTTATGAGGGTGTTTGGATGTGCTTTTTCCAAGTTATTATCTGATTATTTGATTTTGGGTATTTAATACAACAATATCACTTTTGCAAATACATATCCGAAACAATCCTTAAATGTTCAAATTTTTAGGTGGAATTGTGGAAACATCCTAACTGGAGCTTTAGCTGGAGGATTAGCGGCTGGGGATACGCAGCTAGGGTTGACCCTATAATTGAAGGATTATCTATCAGCATGTAACTTTCGAGCTGTAAGTAATTACCATTCATTTGAAAGGTACTGGGATATGTAGCTAGAGGTTTACCTTATAACTTCTTTTATTGTAATTGACACATTAATTAATAGTACTTAGTGTGCACCCTATGAGAAATGAGTTCACTTGTTGCCAAGATGCAAGGGGTAAAATGCACCGTTTGACCCATAATAAAGTATAACTATGACTTGGCTATTTGCTCAAATATGTATCTTTATTTCTATTCAAATTGAGGTTATCCTTTTCTTTTCTATAATGTTAGTCTTCTATTCAAGAATTCCATGGTCTCAACATTGAAGCACAAAAATCCTGTTGAGCTGTGTGGAAGGAGATACACGTGTCTTGGCTTATGAATTTGCAACCATGGGATCTCTATATGACATATTGCATTACATGAACACTTGTTTGCACTTTTGTTTTCGTGTATAAATTAACAGTATATTAGTTGAAATATAATTGGTGTTGGGTTTAAAATCTATATAATATGCATATATACATGCAGGTAGGAAAGGTCTGCAAGGAGCACTACCGGGGCCGTGCTTGATTAGGTGCAGTGGGTAAAGATTTTTGTTGATGCAACAAAAGGACAGGATTTGCATGACAAGATCCGTCCTTAAATAATTTAGAGATATTAAGTCTAGCAATGTGTTGATATTTGAGGATTTAAGAGCCAAGATTACCGATTTTCAACCATTCAAAACAATCACCCAGATATGGCTGCATACTTGCATTCTACTTGTGTTTTGGGAATTTTTGGCTATCGTGTGCCATAATAATACTTATATTATAAACCCTTTTCATATATATGCGTCTACCCAACGGCAAAGTGACGGGATGGTTCGACTCATTGGCTACATTGGGCAATTTTTTTAGCTGCTGGGTCAGGTTGGGCAAGTCTATTAGAAAACATACAAATCACAATTTTTAATTTCTAAATGGACAGTGACGTTCATATCATAGTGTTACAATATCATATTATTACTATATGCTTTTGTCATGTAAATGAACTTTATCATTTACAAAGGTGTCTTCAATGGCACGGTTATGTAGATATGCAATGACCGGACAGCTTACACAAGAGTGATGTTTATGTTCATAGTGGTATGTGTACAGTAACATACCTTTGGTTATTAAGATTTGTTCACTGCAATCAGTTGTAAGTGGCGATGCACATTTCTTTTTTTTTTCTTTTGACGAATACTTGCTAAAACATAGTGTGCACATTTCTATTCTTTTTGTGTAACTTGCGGCAAAAACCTAAATATCATAATGTTGTATTGCAACCCATTTGTAGATCTCGCTGCAACGCGCGGGTTAAACCCACTAGTAAGGGCAAAATGTAAGAAGGCTTGTTCCTCTAAAAAATAATTTTCACATAAACCAAAACCAAATATGTCACATAAAATTTAAAGTTACTAAACATTTTATTTTTATATTAAAGTTAATAAGGGTTGGGTTATTTTGAGAACCATGCTGAGTTGCGAGAAACCATAGGAACCATTGTAAGCCTTTGATCTTGGCCAATCAATGGTTGAGATTAAAGTTAGGCTACTTTGTCTTTTACCAAAACAACAACTTGGCATTTAATTTTTTATTATAAATAAAGTACATAAGGGGTATTAAGGTAAAATGTTATGTGAGAGAATATAATTAATATAATATGATATTAATTTTTTATTTAATAATTCAAAATATCAGATTTTTTAACTTTTTTTATTTTTAATTTATTTATTTTTTTTAAAACAAAATAATCAGATAAATTTGATGAAGATAATTTACACTGGTGTAATTATTTACACCAGTGTAAATCAATCATGATTTACACTGGTGTGATTATTTACACCAGTGTAATCTATCATGATTTACACTTGTGTGATTATTTACACCAGTGTAATCTACCATACACTACCAACTACACACAAAAAAAACACTCAAAAAACTATGTAAAACGAAAACAAACATTTATACATTCGTATTACACCAATGTAAATACTTAAAACATCTATACATTCGTATACCACCATAAAAAGCATACTAGAAATCATTATGGTACAAAAAAAAAACACACACACACAACCCCTGCATCTCTGCAAAACCACATCATCATCATCATCAAAACTTCATCTTTCTTTCAAAAACAAAACAACAAAATAATAATTTACATAATAAATAATAATTAATAATAATAATAATAAATAATAAACCTTTGTTTGAGAGTTGTGTGAGAAGCAATTTCTGTGGAGTACACCATTGACCACGTTGACCACGCCCTTCATCGTTCATCACCACCCGTCGACCACCGTTGACCACCGCCCTTTATTGTTAAAAAAAATAGAAAAAACCATCATCATCATCTAAACAACAACAATAATAATAACATTAATAATAATAATAATAATAACAAACCTGTCTTCTCTCGTCCGTCCGCCGCCGTCTCCGCCGTTCACCATCGTCATCCCACCTCCGCCGTTCACCATCGTCCCCCCTGCCCCCACCACGAACCACCCCTCCCCTCCAGATCTGTTTTCATATCCCAAAAACCCACCACCAAAATCAACCCCACCAACCATCACCATCGTCCCCCCTGCCCCCACCACGAACCACCCCCTCCCCTCCAGATCTGTTTTCAGATCCCAAAAAACCACCACCAAAATCAACCCCCACCAACCATCACCATCACCTCCGCCCCCCTGTCACCTCCACCAACAACCCACCGTCGACCATCCATGTGAGAGAGAGGAGAGAGAGAGAAACGATGAGAGAGAGAGGAGAGAGAGAGAAACGATGAGAGAGAGAGAGGATAGAGAGAGAGAGAGAAACGTGTGAGAGAGAGAGGATAGAGAGAGAGAGAAACGATGAGTGTGTGTGTTTGTTTTAAAAAAAAACAAAAAAAAAACAGATTTTAAATCTGTTGTCAAGGGGTAGGGTGGGGTTGGGGTGGGGTTAAATTACTAGCATGCCCTTTTGTATTATAATGTTAAGTGGTATGTGTGTCACTATCTTATTGGTCTAGAGGGGTTCTTAAGTTCTTACAACTCAAGAGGGTTCTCAAATGAACCCAATCCAAGTTAATAATATTGTTATATTAGCCAACAACGTATTAATTTCAATATAAATTTCAAGTATTTTTACAACGTATAACACTCCATTCAACTTATAGTGCAACAAAGAGAACACTTAGGCAACACCTGCAATATGGAAATAGCACCAACCATCCCCTTTAGAGAAAACACATCGACAACAACTCCCTGCTTCTCGACATAAGCATACCCTCACTTGGTAACGACGAGGCGGTACAACATTCAAAAGGTTCGTTTCAATATACCTACCACACACTTTCATTATATTGTTCTTCTGTTTATATTTGCACTGATCACATATCATTACTTCATTACTTAGGTACTCCAACTTAGAGACATTCATTATCACTTCACTTTCCCAACCATTAGTAATGACAAATCGAATAGACCATATAACAACATGCTGGCAGAATCCTCCCACCTTGGTCTTGACCTAAACATGCACCCTTCAGAGCATGATGTTGCACCTGAACATACAGAATGTTCATTTCGATAGACCTACCACACATTTTCAATTCATTGTTTGTCTTTATGTATTTTCCCTAACCACATATGATTACTTAGGTACTCCAACCAGCCTACATATATTGTCAATTCACTTCATACCATTTTGACAGCGCTTCAAATCCTGCAGAACACAACAACAGGTTCCTAAGTAATGATCAAATGCAACAACCAAAACAACGTCCAATCCCACCGCAACACGTGGGTTCCTGCTAGTATTGTAATAAATAAAATGTTATTCACAATGGTAACCAAGTGATTATAAAAATGTGTGCAAACGATCGAGCGCCAACCTACGGTAGCATTAAAATTAATCTAATTACTTCAACTAGAAATATATAATTTGAAGAACTTACCGTTATTCCGGTTGTCTATAGAGAAATGTACCAGCTCCACACATTTACAAAATATTACATTGATGATGTGGGTAGCTCAATCTTCATAAACTGGCCAGAATACAAATGAGCTTAAAAGGTTAAAACAAAAAGGGTGCGAAAGTAAACTGACTGGTACAAGTAGCAAAAGGAACAAACAAATGTGTAGTCACATCACACTTTAAGTGTGAACACTGAACTCCAGTTGTGTATAGAGAAAAGTACCAGCTCCACATATCAACGCATGTCCTTAGGCTTCCACATATCCAAAAGGGGAAACCCTCCACTGCAGTCAAGACATTTCCTTATAGAAGATCCCTTCTTTTATAATGAGAAACATCACTTGACTTGAACACACTCACTTTTCTCTTCTCTCTCTCCATATATCATGCTCCTTGCTTGATCTATTCTTCACTAAAAACAATAAACAACAATAAATTACAAAACATTTTGGGTTGAAGTCCCTTCAATTCAGAATTCAAAACAATAATAATAACAAGATCCTATTCCATGAATTGCAAACGTGGGGGGACCCCAAGACTTGCGTCTGGAAAATTGAAACCCTTGAACCCTTTTACCTCAGGGATATCATCACTATCCTCGGTCTCATATTTTTCGTAGTAACAAGTTGGCACCCACAGTGAGACTACGCCACAAAACCACTGTTGAAGACCTATAGTGTAGCTCCAGATTTTGAAGTTCTCCCATGGTTCAGGTTGAATCTCCCAACGAGGTAAATCAGATACCTCATGATGCTAACTCAGCACCAAACACTGGCCTGATCTCACCGGCCTGATCCACACCCTTCTCTACTCCTGGAGGTCCTCCAACGGGGGCTATGTTCCCAGAGTTCTCCTCTTTCCAAACACTAACCCCTACTCGATGAAGGGTTGTTTCTCCATAAATCGGCACTGTGCGTCTACTGGAACACATAGATCTAACACCCGAAGGAGTAGAAAGAAATTTCTTACAGTTGAGATCTTTCCTCAACCAATATGTGAGCAAAGAAAGAGAAAATGGGGTGAGAATAAGGCTAGACTGCGATGAGCCTGAACCGTCATTATTACCTAGACCTCCACCCCCATCTCTAAGTAGATCACGACTAACAACGTCATATTTCAAAGTTGGTCGAGCACAACTAACCTACCGTTCAACCCTAGCCCTTATGCTTTTGGGAGGCAAAGTCCAACTGTTTTCCCTTTGACTGCCTCCCAACCCTTCACAACCGGTACACATATAGGGCAAGAGATAACACCCAACCAGTTCTGGCAATCACCGGCTTCAAGCATTCCCCACCTGCTCCCACTTCATGGGAACATGCCCTGACTTTTCTACCATGGCTCGGAGTGCAGCCTGAGTACTCCTATGGGGATGAATTGCATGATGACACCAGACACCCCTAATAATAAATAAAAAACAAATGTTATAACTCGTGTGATATACAAGTTTCTAATGAATTCTTATACTACGTGAATCTGTAAATGAGAGTTGTGTTTTCATCCAGAGTAAAATATGTTAGAACTAGTTGTTTCTAAAAAATCTACACCTTTGAGACCACCACCTCAATCATGCCCTGCAATGGTTGCTTCTGCCTCTGCTCCTCATCCAAACGTACATTCTCTCTTTAATATACATTTTCATTCTTAGTCACATGATTAAAATTGTTGTTTTCTCATATTATAGTACATTAATTCCTAACCTACATCGTAACACAAATTTTGTCACTTAATATTAGATTTGTCTATCCCGGAAAGCTCCCGGGATATAACCTAGTATATAATAAAAGAATAGGGGTGTGGCACATAGCACTTGTTGAGGCCATCCCCCTTGATTTCCCTTCAAAAGTCTTTTTCCCTGTCATGTGCATAGCACATGCACTTTCCCCCATGATTTTTATATGGCCTATATTATGTTTTGACTTTATTGAAATTCAGACATATTTAACTTGGTTTTGGATAATTGCTTCCATTTTTGTTACTTTGTCATACGACTTTACTTTACATAATATTCCTTTTTTATTTAAAGTGGAGGTTTTAGCCATGATGGCTTTGTTCAAGTATTTACTGTGTTTGTGTTCAGGTAATTCATTAATCATGTCTAGACACGTTACTAATCACGTTATGATAGTATATATGTTTTTTAAACCTACTATTACATATAAGAACCAGGGTAAGATTATTGTTTTATTCGGTGTCTCCCAAGATGATCGATTCATCATCTTCATCACACTCAGTCAATCCCACCAAGAGTAAAGCTGAGGTAGGGTCTTAGGATGGTAAGATGTAGGCACCCTTACCTACACCCGTGGGGATAGAGAGACTGCTTTCGGTGAGACTCTCGACTCAATAGTGGTTTTGCCTCAAGCTTTGGACATAATGCACATAACACTTAGGAGATTGTATATCCATAATTAAGATTGAATAGGTATGTCATTCTTTAACATATGCTCACCTTACACATTTGAATCGCGTATCATCATAATTCATCATCATTATCGTCATGATATATCATTTGATATCAATTTGGTTGTTTCTTTTCCAGATTCACATTAAAGATTTAGAGTGTCTTGAGGAAGTGACAAAGTTGTACAGCGACTTCACTCGAGGAAGAGGTATATGCGTAGAATTAGAAGTAGATTTTATGAGTTATCGAGTATTGATCATTTACAAAAAAACAAAAAAAAAACAGCTTATTTCTTTTATGATTCACACATATTTTCAATTCATATTAGATTTGTCTATCCTCGGTAAACTAGTTTGAATATAAAAGTATAGTAAAGTGTGAATTAGAAAATTATAAATAGCATGATCAATTAAAAATAACAAAGCCACATTAGACGAAAACGTAGCGTAGAGACTACCTTTTGAAAAGAGACTACCTTTTGAAACGGTGAACGCAAATTAATAAAAAATAAGTTAATTAAAAAATTAAAGTCTCTATGGTACCAGTACCATGTGTGAAACGTTTTTCTTAATTTAAAAATTAAAGTTAATTACACGAATAGTCCCTTTAGTTTGATTAAGTTTCAAAATTCAACATTCGGGTTTATGCTTGCAATTTTGTAATATGTTTAAGGATTAGACTGACTTCTGTTAGAATTTTTGTTAATACAATCTTTCCCGGATGGTTTCCAACATGATACACGTGACCATAAAACTGTCGTTTACATAGCAGACCTGCAACATTGATCTAAAACCATGAAACCGCACTACAATAATCCACTCCGGTCTAAAAGCGTAATACAATCTTTCCCGGATGGTTTCCAACATGATACACGTGACCATGAAACCGCACTACCATAAAACTGTCGTTTACATAGCAGACCTGCAACTTCTGTTTGATCTACCTTTTGGACCACTTGATTTTGGCTAGAGAAACTTGTGGAGGTTGTCTTCTTCAAATAACCCAAAACCATCACTCAAACATAATATGTGAATCTTTATTCCATTTTTGAACATATCCACAAAACGCCGGTATTTTGGTTATTTAATATGAATTTTACAGTAAATTTTAATAATAATTGACTCTAGACCACAAAGTAATTACAAAGTAAAAAACTTAAGGTTAAAACCTAGTACTTTTGCAATTTAAAATCTGAATATGTGAGCTGGATAAAAAAACATATACATTTTTTTTTGAAGAGTGACCATCTTTTCCTAAGGAATCAATTGGTAACACTTACTAATTGCAGGTCCGCCACCCTATATCTGGCTACAGTATGTTGTTTTAACTGGGTCAATATTGCTGGCTTCAGTGTGGGGCTTGGCGTTCCACGAGAACCGTATCTTAACACGTCAACAGACACATCTAGCGCCTAAGCAGAAACAAGTCCCTAAGGTAACTCTATTGAGTGGATAAAACTCGTGTTGACTCGGATTCAAACTTTCGACCTCCAACAAATGGGTCTAGTTTTTATATTAATTGCTCTAACCATCCACGGTCTTAGATAAACAAAAGTTCTAAACATTATAACAACGTTGAATATTTGGTTGAAAAGTCAACGATATGAAACGGTGGTTTGTGTGGGGCCATCAGAAATATCATATACCGTGTGTATTGTGTAATACCAACATGAACATGGCGATAGTTTCTTTGCCGACTCGTATTTAACGCCTCATTTTCGTCACCAGGCCAATTAACAACTTGACATTTTCTTCTATACTTTATTATTCCCTCTCTCTCTATCTCTCTCTCTCATACTCATTCACATAAACACACAAAAAAAACTCTAGTCTAAGCGTTAGTTTGATGAACACAAGTCACATTATTATGGACTCATCTCGATGGACGATGACAGTATTCAAGTTGTTGATGCTTCTTTTATTCGTATCGATGAGTCTCCATGATATTAGATCTGTCGCTCAACTTTTACCTGATGGAGAAGGTACACTAGCTACTCCTCAGTTTCATTTTCTTCTATATTAGTTTTGAATATTTGTTTAACTTAATTTCATTTTGGAAGTAAGTTATATTTTGTGATCTGACCAACTTTGTAAGCAACATAACCTATTTGTTGGAGCTACTTGTATAATATTTAATATTTTGTTAATTTCACTAGAAACTATATGGAAATCATTTGAATGTGTACTAAGCAATGTTTTTCATGACTAGAAACCATATGGAAATCTATTGGTCTGACCGGATGTAAGAATTGGTCTCTTTGCAAGTATTATAAAAATAAATAGGCTAAAATGGGAAGAATTTAATCAATTTCCAGTTCGACACCCTAAATTTTCGCTTAATCCCTTGTTTTCCGGTTGGACCCCTGGTTCCTGGTCCGACTGGCCGGCCGGCTACATTCCAAACAGTTCTCATATCATGAAAATATGAAATGACCGGTCCGGCTTTCAAAACACAGTATAATAATAAGCATGCTAGCTACTCCAGAAAGTTGTAGAAGTTTCGAGTATTGATTTGTTTATTTGGCCAATTTATTGTGAAGATTCGATTGAACTCTGGATTTAAAGATTAATGTTTCATTAATTATTACTCCAGAGATTTAAGATGATTGAGCAGATACAGCTCAAGAGATCTACAATCAAATGCTTTAACGTAAATTTTGATAAGATTTTCCAAATAAAATTGTAAAAATTTGAGAATAATAAATATTATCTTTTTTTTTTGAACGGCAAATTTCTTCTCCTTGTGGGACTTGAACCCATAACCTCCCCCTTAGGTGTTCCTAGAAGCTTTGCTTCTACCATTGGGCCACCAACCCCAATGGCAATAATAAATATTATCTGTATTTGGCTTTCTTCAGTGTAATCATCCTAAACGGTTTAATGTATCGATGAAAACGAACGATACGCTTTTTAAATAGTGCGTGTGTGTGTTTTGACTTGATCATGCTACCTAACAAAAAATTAAAATATATATCTTAACCAATAAGATGTGATTGTAAGAATCAATGAATATTTTTAGAATAAATATATTTCAGTGTACTACAAATATTATTAAATGATATAAAAAAAGGACCATGTTCAATTATTAATGGGTCTCTAATAAGATAATAGATATTATGAACGATTGGTATTTATAAAATATTTAAGGCTTGTTGCATGGGCTTTGTCAATTCATACAACTTGTGTCCCTATTGAATGTGGCCGCAGATATTATGGGTTTGAGATAACGTGTTTACTTTGCCATGTCAGCTTAATTTGCTAGGACCCATTGTACGGTTTTGTTTCGTCTTCCTTGAGTTTGACTTTTGAATAGTTGACTTTTTGAGGTCTCAAATTGTGGGACGTGTTTTTTTAAAGAGGGTTGACCAGGTTTTGTTGACTTTGGACAGTTGGATATTTGCATCTAGATGCATTTTTTGTGGGCTGAATGTACATAATATTGTTGCTTTGGTGATGTCCTTTTCTCTCTTTACTATTCAGTCCTCAAGTGTATTGTTGGTTTCTGGACGTGATCAAGTCAGATTTGAACAAATGAAATTTTGTGATACTTTTTTCAATTAGGCTATCTTAATGCTCTCACTAAAACTGAAAAACGCTCGGCCACTATTGGCCCAGGCAATCAGATCAAACACAAACAAGAGATATTTGAGGGACGTACCAATGACTCTTTCTTATTCAATAAAAAAAAACTTAGGAACAAGGGACAAATAAAACAATAACTTAAACCTCTATTTATACTAAACTAACCCTACTCAAATATTTCTAGTAATAATAATCTAATATTAACCCTACATCATTATCTCTACTAATTAACCAAACTATATAATTTAAAATTTAAATAATTAATTAAATAATAATTTATTAAACTATTTCATATCACCCCTTCAACTTTCAGCTCATACTAATTTTAGGATTAACATTCAGCAGCCACTAGGGCTGTAAACGAACCGAACTTTCAGCGAACAGTTCATGAACCGTTCGGCGGGAAGTCCGTTTGTGTTCGTTCGTTTAACAAATGAACGAACACGAACTAGAAATTTCGTTCGTTAAGTTAAACGAACGAACATGAACATAGGTCGCGTTTGTTCGTTTATGTTCGTGAACGTTCGGTAATGTGTTCGTTTGTGTTCGTTTATGTCCGTTTATACTTGTTCGTTTGTGTTCATTTGGTTTTTAAATTTTATATTTAAAATTTTAATATTATATATAAAGAAACTTACAATAACAATGTTTTAAATTTTATATTCGTTCGTCCGTTTGTGTTCATTTGTGTCCATTAACAATGTTTTATCTATATTTTCTAGTCAATCGTCCGTTTGTGTCCATTAGTGTTCGTTTGTGTCCGCAGACAATGTTCACGAACAGTTCGTGAACAACCAAATTACAAACGAACACGAACACGGACAAAATTTTATGTTCGAAAATTGTCCACGAACAGTTCATGAACAGATTTAAAGATTAACAAACGAACACGGACAAGCTCCGTCCGTGTCCGTCCGGTTTGTTTACAGCCCTAGTGCCAGCCACGTAGGTAAAGTGGTTTCACTTTTCACACTCATTAGATGTGTGTAATGGTTTAACTAATAAATTAAGGAGGTTGAAGTGTGTGCATGTGATTTGTCAAAAAATGGTAGTCTGGCCCCATCAAAGGTTCACCCCCCTTCACGCTCGTGAGTAGCCCCGGCCCCCAAGGAAGAGCCCATCATGCCTGGTCGCTGGTCACACCCCACGGCCACAGGGGACGTGTTAAACGCCTTAAAGGTCTTGAGTGGCAAGCGGCGTGGTATCATCACTGATAGTCTTATATATCACTATAACTTCTTGAACTTTGAAGTTTATATCTGATTGGCATAAGAATGACCAACAATATTATATCTTTTTGTAATAACAGTTCATATATTTTTCTTTTTCGGTTTGTAACAGTTGTAGCCATGATGGCAATAGCCTCAAAACTACAATACAGCAATTGGAGTATCGCTAGTGATTCGTGCAGAAGAGGTTCTGGACTTAATAACACCGTTACCTATGATGAGGATGGACTTATGGAAATTGGTAGCAATGTAACATGCAACTGTACCGCCACTATTTGCCACATATCAAGAATGTATGAATCTGCATATCATTATATATAATATACTTAGGATATGTTCAAATGAGAATCACTAAATAATTGGGGACTACATGAACAATCGCGATTAATGGAGTGAACATACATAACAGATTTCGTAACTATATGTTGAAATATAATCCATGGGCAAAAAGCGTCCTAGTTATTTAATGGTTCTCATTTTAACTTCACTCATGTACTTAGTTTGTTTATTCGTTTTTCGTTACAAAAAGCATCCATCTTAGTTAATTTATTGTCTTATTTGAGCCTTACTCATGTTTGCTTATCTTTCCACGCGTGTTCTTAAATTGCAGCCAACTAAAAGGACTTAATTTGTCAGGAGTTCTACCTGAAGAATTTATAAATCTCACTTATTTGACAGAAATGTAAGTAAACCATCCAAGTTTCAATAAATTGGAAGTGGTAAACAATATACTCACTTGACTACATAACTCATATTGTTTGTATATGGTAAATATTCATTTTAGCTTATATGATGTGTTTTGCTGTTTGTTACACAGAGATCTATCTCGCAACTATATAAACGGCACTATTCCCTCCATTTTCAGTCGACTTAGCGTTAGCATTTTGTAAGAGCTAGTATTTTATTTTAGTTTTTACATTCGTTCGCTAGACCTCTGTGAATTTACTCTTTGACACTTAACATTCCGCAGGAGTCTTTTGGGCAACCGATTAAGTGGCACCATACCTGAAGAAATAGGTGGTATTTCTACACTTGAAGAACTGTAAGTAAAGTTCCTAACATGAAAACTCTATATACAATTTTGACCTTTCACAACTTATTCGCTATTTTGATATGTACAACAGAGTCTTAGAAGACAATTTGCTTGGCGGACCACTTCCTCAAAATCTTGGCCGTTTGTCCCGCTTGAGAAGATTGTATAATTACTTGACTTGTTACAATTATAATTTTAGAATATCTTTTCTGCATTGTTATGATAAATTATTTATCATTTTTATTGCAGCCTTGCTTCTGCAAATAACTTTACAGGAACGATACCTGAATCGTATGGTACACTGACCAACTTAGAAGACTTGTAAGTTTTTGTTTCTTTTGACCAAAGAGTGAATTAGTGATTCAGCAAACATTTTATCTAGATTGTTAAACATGTATACTCGTCTTGCAGTAGGATAGACGGTAGTTCATTATCCGGGAGAATACCTGAGTTTATTGGAAACTGGACAAACCTCACAAGACTGTGAGTATTATTTTACCTTCTTTTGTTAAATAGTTCAACTTCTAAAATATTCGTCATATATAATTAACCGCGCAGTGATTTGCAAGGGACTTCAATGGAAGGACCGATTCCTTCTACATTATCTCGGTTGACAAAGTTGAAGGAATTGTGAGCACATTATTAAGCCTCTAATATGCTTGTTTTTTATTTGTTTCTTTTCTTTTTTATTTGAGTTTTCACATCCATTTATGGTTGTCAGGAGGATAACTGATTTGGCTGGAGCATCAAGAACAAGATTTCCTAATCTGCTAGTTATGACACAAATGACTAGATTGTGAGTTGATTTCATAATTTGCATGAAACAATTAGTTAAATAACATGACAATTAAGTGTGTTTAAAATAATATTACTGCAGGACCTTGAGAAATTGTTTACTTACCGGCTCTATACCTGCAGACATAGGGCAGCTGACCAATTTGAAGCTTATGTAAGGACTTGTTACTTGTTAGTTACAAATTCACAATTTATTTTATATGCGCCTTTCCATTATTTAAAATTAAATGCTCATCCAAATTATTTCTTTATGCAGTGACTTGAGCTTCAACAGTTTAACTGGCCCAATACCCGATTTTCCGACGCCAAATTTTGATTCCTTGTATGCAACTAATTAGAAATATTTTACACCTAAATTCCAGTTTTTTTTCAAAATTTTTAGTATAATTTGAAATAAATGTCTTCTATGACCCCATGAATGTAGATTTTTAAATAACAACTCACTGTCTGGAGACATACCCGGGTGGATATTTACAAGCAAAGAAAAGATGTTAGTGATTCTCCTTAATTATCACTATCTTATATGTTTTCAATATTTGTGATTGTAGTGTAGAGACATCTGACTTTTATCGCTTCGGTCTGTTTTTAATTTGCAGCGACTTATCTTACAATAATTTTACACGGTCTCAACGGGAGAATTGTCAGTCATCTAGTCTGTAAGTGTTTTATTCTATTAAATACTATATTAGAGCATTACTTCCTATTTTGGCTTATCACTCGGACCCTTTATACAGGAATTTAGTCTCAGCCCTTTCATCTTCAGCGATCAATGAGTATGTCCCATTACCAACCTATATATATGTATATATGTGCACACACATACATTTGTATTGTATATAATGATTTGACATGACTTGAATCAATCTTACAGAAAAGCTTGGTGTTTGAATGACCAACTTACTTGCAGCAATAGCCCCAACCGTAAGAGCGACAAAATAAGCTTTTCTTTTCTGTTGTTTTGTTCCTTTGGAGTTGGAAAAAATGAGTGGGTTAGGGTCAAAATGAATACTTCTAATGATGCATCTCCATTTTAAAACTTTTTTCTTGTAAACATTTAAAGTGTTAAATATGATTACAAAAATTATATGTTTACGATAATAATCTAGAAATTTTAAATAAAGCAATTTAGGAGGTGGTATGCATTAATTTACTTTCGGCAAAATTTGAACCATCATTTCCAGCTAAATTTTTTTGTGTCGATAAATATAAAATAACATGTCCACACTTGCTATACATTGCAGAGCATTCTTTATTTATTAATTGTGGTGGACCTAGAACTGCCTTTGAGGGAAACGAATATGAAGAAGATTTAACAGACGAACAATCTTACTTTTACTATATTCCAGAAAGATGGGCTTACAGCACAAATGGTGTTTTCATGGGCAGCGATAGGGCTCCATTTAAATCCCCAGAAACGAATGCGACAGGTGGTGACATATATAGAACAGCTCGGTTTTCTCCAAATTCGCTTAGGTACTATGGACTGTGTTTGCGGCAAGGGAGTTATAAAGTGAGGCTTCACTTTGCTGAAATAAGTTATACTGATGACATGACTTTTAGTAGTCTTGGAAGACGCTATTTTGATATATCCATCCAAGTAAGTTTTTTAGAAGTTATATATAATTCTATTAATAAGGAAGTTCTGTTTTAGCTAACCCGAATCAACCCATTTTGCAACCAAATTAGTTAAACGTTTCCTTTGGCTTGTCACACAGGGAGTTTTGCAAAGAAAAAACTTCAACATTGCGGAAAAAGCTACAGGTGTTGGCAAGGGTATATTCATAGATTTTGATAATGTTATGGTTAATGGTACCACCCTGGAGATCCACTTGTACTGGGCAGGGAAGGGGACTACTGCTATTCCAGATAGAGGTGTATACGGACCTCTTTTATCTGCCATTGCAATAACGCCAAGTTAGTACAATCTTTCAATTTGCTGATGTGGCAATGGTTTTTTTTTTGTTTTTTTTGTTTCATGCCTTGTAATAGCGCATGTATTTTGTTGCTGAAATAGGATTTATTTTGATTGAAAAATAACTTATAATTTATTAGTAGTTTGTTTGCTTTCATTTTGTTTTCTTACTATAAGCGCAAGTATAACCTACTAATTATTCTCTCTTATGCAGACTTTGACGTTAGTACTGGATCAGGACTCTCTGGAGGAGCTATAGCTGGAATTGTGATTGGTTCGTGCAGCTTTGTTGTGATAATTTTAGCTCTACTTTGGAAGAAGGGTTACTTAGGTGGAGATAAGGAAGATAAAGGTAAGATCAGTATCCAAAGGTTGTGTATTTAATTTGGTTTTGTTAGATATGTCAAGATAGGCGGGTTGTGTGACATGTCAAATTGTATGGTGTTAAAATGAGCGGGGTCACATTATATTGACCTGTAAACACTATTTTGTCTATTTTTCAAGTAAATAACTAACATGTTAATAATGAAAAACAATATTACTACAATGATAATCTATATCTTTGAATAAAAACAGATTAGGTAAACGTATGGAATCAGAATAGATTTTTGACAAGTTTCAACCCGCTAACCCTTTTTAACATTTTTTTTTTTCAAAAAGATAACCAAAATCGGCTCATTCATAACTAGTCATGTCGAAATTGTAATATCTGCCTCTTATATTGCCTTCAAAATTGACCCGTTACCGTTTATAGCTAAACTCGTTATTTTCGTCACAGAGCTCCGAGCACTTGAACTACAAACAGGTTATTTTAGTCTACGACAAATCAAAGCTGCAACTCATAACTTTGATCCTGCTAATAAGATTGGTGAAGGAGGCTTTGGACCAGTTTACAAGGTGAAAAACATACAACTCTGGATATTATTTTTCGCTTATATTTAACGTAATTATATCAAATCTTATTGTTATGTCATCAGGGTACACTTTCAGATGGTTCTGAGATTGCTGTTAAGCAATTATCTGCCAGATCAAAACAAGGGAACCGTGAATTTGTCACTGAGATAGGCATGATATCTGCTTTACAACATCCAAATCTTGTAAAACTTTATGGATGTTGCATTGAAGGAAAAGAATTATTACTGATATATGAATACTTGGAAAATAACAGTCTTGCACGTGCCCTTTTCGGTAAGTACTTCACTATCCTGACATTCATGTCTTTAATTTAGTGTGTAAACTGTAAACAAGCCTACCCGAACTCAGTCTCTAATTCGTTATTTAATTTATATACATATATAGTTTAGGCCTTAGGGTCAGATGAGTTAAAGTAGCTCACGAACGGTTCAACTCAACTCATTGAGATCAGTTCGATTCAAGGTTTTAGTGAGCGAGCCAATCTCTAGTAGCCTATGAACGACTCAACTCAGCTCGTTTACAAAAATATTTTTTTATATATATTTAAAGATTAAATAGTTGACAATATAATATATTATAGGTCGCCAGGACCAGAAACTTAATTTGGATTGGGCCACAAGAAAGAAGATATGTATGGGAATAGCACGAGGTTTAGCCTATCTCCACGAGGAATCAAGATTAAAAATAGTTCATAGAGACATAAAAGCCACCAATGTGCTTCTTGACAAGGATCTTAATGCTAAAATATCGGATTTTGGTTTAGCAAAACTGGATGAAGAAGAGAATACTCATATCAGCACACGAATTGCCGGAACAATGTGACTTTTCATATTCTTTTTCTTTTTTTTTGGGGGGGGGGGGTGCTTTTTTTCTTTTTGAATTTTAAATAAATTGGTAAAATTATTCAACACTGAATATGTTTTTTGGTGTGTATTTGTAGAGGGTATATGGCTCCCGAATATGCGATGAGAGGGTACTTAACAGATAAAGCAGATGTATACAGCTTTGGAGTTGTTGCATTAGAGATTGTTAGCGGGAAAAGCAATACAAACTACAGGCCAAAGGAAGACTTTGTCTACCTCCTTGACTGGGTATATTTAATCTTTCTAATAGTTATTCATCTTCTTAAATTAAAGGTTGCAATAGGGGAGGGTGAGGTAACTTATTGAAACTGGTCGGGCTGCGTTAATATGACAAGCAAACACCTTTTTTGCCCAACTTAAAGAAACTTTTTTTAAATCTTTACAGATTAATACAACCAACTTTTTCACAATTTTTTTAACACCTAGATAACTTTTTAGCTATGGAACTTTTTTATGAGTTACTCAAGCCTATATATACATAAGTTATGTTGGATATAACAGATCGAGTTTCTTCATTTTGTGTATAACCTCTTTAACATGTTACAAAAAAAAGTCAAAAATAGACTTGAACACTTGAAAAGGGTTTGAAGGGTTAAATCATCAATATGTTGTAAGCTGACTGACCGGCTTTTACCATCAGTAACTTTTTGTATAAATTATTAATTAATGCGTTAATTATGATGACAAGAGTAAAGTTTAAATAAGTAATGTTAACGTGCGAAGTGTAAAAATGATTTTATAAGGTGCCTGGTTCTTATTTTATTCATGCATTATGTTTATTTGTTATTTCCTTCATGCGTGATGTTGATTTTCTTCCTGCGTAATTTTAAATTTTGCTTCCTTCATGCGTAATTTTGATGCTTAATTACCCTTTTTATACTTCGCACGTTAACTCCACTTTGTACGTTAATCCGCCCCATGGTTACAAAATCAATATAATAATTCAAATCCTTATATAATTATAACTTAGTAGACCAAGATTCTTTTGTTAGAAATATATTTTCGATGAATTTCATTTTGTTATTCATCCTTCCAGTGCAACTATTTTATCAAATTTGATCCATTTAAGATCAATAATCATTTCCACCATTTTCATATGTGAAGGCATATGTTCTACAAGAGCAAGGAAATCTTTTAGAACTAGTTGACCCTAGTCTAGGAAAATACTCAAAAGAAGAGGCAATGAGGATGCTCAACTTGGCTATACTATGCACAAATCCATCTCCCACCCTAAGGCCACCCATGTCATCAGTGGTCAAAATGTTGGAAGGGAAAATGCCGGTTCAACCACCGACGGTGGTCAAACGAGGTCCAGAGGACCCAGACATGAGGTTCAAAGCCTTTGACATGACATCACATGACAGTCAAACACAAGTCTCCACCATCTCAACTGATAGTCTAGGGCCCAGGAGCATCTCCACCGATAGTCCATGGGTTGATTCGTTGCATTACAATGATGGGAACAAGGAAAGTTCTTCAGAAAGGAAGCTTCTACCTGATCTTGATCTTTATGATGTCAATATTTGAAACGATAAGGTTTGTGATGATTTTGTTCATTTATCGTAAATGTTTATATGTAATTTGTAACTATAGATAAATGTAATTTTATGAAATGTAATTTTATGAAGTGTAGGAGATATTTTAATAGGTTGCACAAAAATAAAAATGTAATATTTGATTTAACATGGTGCTTATGGAGAAAGTATAGGATACAAAGTATCCTTAACATAAGAAGTGTAAGAAGCCACTAGAACCTGCCACTTGTCAATTTAACCTAACCACAATTAAACCACAATTAAAACTATTTTTCCTCTTCCCTGTTACGATTATTCTATCTTCTTCAAGATCTGACCACCACCACCACTAACAACTTACATCACCATCACCACCAAACAACGACCACCCAAAGCCACCGTAACCTTGGAAAACAAAAACAAAAAAACTCAAATCTGTCATCTACTGAAAAAAAAAAAAAAAACCCTACCCCGAGAATCCTCCATCTCAGCCCCAAAAACTAACACCATCTTCAAAAAAAAAAAAAAAAAAAAAAAAAACTCAGATCTGAGTCGAAAAAAGAAGAAAGCAAAGAAGAATGAGGATTTACAATAGCCATTAAGGTACGTTTGATGTTGATCATGACAGAAGAAAACAAGTTGCAGGAAGTGATGGTTGGACTAGTAGCACATGTCTTCAAATTCATGTCATCAGAAGAAGATAGTGCCATGTTCCATCTCTCTCTTTATCTCTACACTTTTCTCTCTCTAAACCAAACCATGCCCCTTTCTCTATCCTGTTTCTAACACAGTAACAATGTCAACATAAATTGACTTTGGACGCACCTTTATTCACCTTTGTAAAATACACCTTTATTCAAAAACCAAATGCGTTTTACAAAAACCAAGTGCGTTTTACAAAAACCAAGTGCGTTTTACAAAAAACAAGTGCGTTTTACAAAAACCAATGCGTTTTACAAAAACCAAGTGCGTTTTACAAAAACCAAGTGCGTTTTACAAAAACCAAGTGCGTTTTATAAAAAACCAAGTGCGTTTTGTAAAAACTAGTTTAAATAGTGTTTAAAAAACCAAATGCGTTTTATAAAAAAACCAAGTGCGTTTTATGCTTTTCTGTTTAACAGTTTTTGATCTTCATTGTCTGAAACTTTCTTGAAAGCCATTTTTTTCTTTAATTCTTCTTCTATTATCAACATCGTTCGTTTATGTGAATAATACATGCGTTGATAGTGATTTTTGAATATGATTCGACTAATTTTATCAATTGAATTATCATACTCTGTTTTTTTCTATTTTTTTTTTGCAAATACGTTTTGATTTTGTTTGTAATCGAATTGTTTAATCATTCTGAACGTTTAATCGAGTTGAAAACGATGAAAAATCAGGTTCAATCGATGAAATTTTTTGCATCGATTATGTCTGTTGTTATGATTTCACAGAAATTTAAACGTGTTTTCCCTAATTTACCCTTGGTTAGATTAACCCAAATATGATTAGGATTGTTAATTACCATCTTGCCACCGCCTAAATCTAATGCTGAGAATGCTTCTTACACTTTGTATGTTAAGAAACTTTGTACGTTAGCCTCTCTCGGTGCTTATGAATCTTTTATCAAGAATTAAAAAATTTAATATTAGCCGTTCAAAAATTTATGATTGAACTTTTGTGTTCACCACCATCAACACCACCTTCATCACCACCATGTTGCCAGTAGGCGCTATAAAATCAAATATATAGGATGACCAACTTTATGTTTATTTTTCTGTTCGAAACAACACATTTAAAGGCAAACTCATTTGCTAGGATTCTGTTTTTAAAACAAAATTGATGCTACTTGTTTTGATACAAACTCATTTTTATCTAAACATGTATATATGATCACAATCACTAACACACTCAATTGAATATAAACACTACTAGAAAAAAGACCTTTCTTGACACGCATTGCGTGTCAAGAAAAGGGTCTGATGACAAGAAAAAAAACGTCAAGGATGGCGGTGTCATAAATTTAAGATGACATATTTTCACGTGTCATCTGTTTATGACACACATTTATAACAGCATTTATTGACACGCGTTATGACACTTTTTGATGACACACATTTTTATGACAGTTTTTTTTTATATTTTTTCAACACATTATGACAGAAATTTATGACAAAATTTTATGACGTTCTTTTGCGTGTCATAATTTATTAATCTAAAAAAAAATTCCTGTAAAATTACATATTTACCCTCCTGGATTTATAGCCATTTTATTATATGCAAAATAATTAGCAAACTAATAACAAAAACATCATTTCATTATATAATACATATTTATCAAATTACAAATCAATCCGAGACAACGTTTAACGTTTACAAAAATATTGTATCGACAATACATTGCCTTCAAACAAGTTTCGATCATTTGAAAATAAATGTCGCGGCGTGGCTTGATCATTTTTCGCGAACGACATCCATGTCCTCATCCCCATAATAATCCGCTCCTCCCCCAACCTGAGACAACAATACAATTAATACATTAGTCGGGTACATCGAACCGAACTATACGGAAAATACCGAAATGAACCTACCCCCTCCGTACCGAATTTGTCGAGCCTAGCGAACCGCGTTCTCGTACCAGAGCAAACCGCGATTTAGGTGACTATGGTCTTACCCCTTTGTAAACATTGACAACATGTTTTTCTACAGACAGTTATCTTGTTACACATCTTCTCTATCGGTGCTTATTACTTTCAAGTCTTTGTGATCCAATTTCACACATCATATGTATATCTTCAGTTATAAGTTCTTATTTTGCATGTACATTATAATTCTTGTTTACGTGGAACCTAACATGTTGCTTAAATCTGCATGATGCCAGCTACAATTTTGTGTATGCACTACACCAAAGAATAGGATTAGTGAAAAGCATAACAGCTATCTTAAATCTTAGCACATGTTTCATATAATTTTGGATAGAGGTTGCAAAATTGGTGCGCCAGACACAATGGGTCGTGTAAGAATCAATAATAAAAATCTTTGACTAACAATCAGATACCTAGCCCTACTTAATTAAGGAAGTATGTTCAGTATATTCTTAATTGACTTTAATGGAAGGTAACACTAAGTCATGTCTCATGAGGCTAACATAAGTTTCTTAATGTTGTCTCTATGTGACTAAGTCAGTAAGTCTACATGCATATTAATCTCTAGCTTGATTTATAGATGAATTCTAAAGTAAACTCAGAAGCAACAGTTATAATAAGAGATGAAAAAACTTTGAACACATACAGAGTAAGTGAGGAAAGCTTGCTCACATTTGCCAATATGAACAAGCAGCAACATAATGTTAAAATCAAGAACTTGAATACCTTATGGAAGTTGAAGACCAAATCCAGCTCATAAATGGAAACTAAAAAGACTTTAACTCCGCGCCTCAACTCGAAGCGCAGACCTTGTAATTGGATTCCCTGCTTTCTTAACCTTCATTGCTTCTAGAAGACTGAACTCCGCAGCCTTGTACCTCCACACATGGAATTATCTTGGGCCGTCCTCAACACACAGATTCATTACCTTCAATTCAAAGTCCTCAACACATGGAATTATCTTGGGCTGTCCATACTTTCAGAAACCAAAAGAAACCTCTGAAATAACATAACAATTCAAATGAAAATGGGCACTAACTCTCTCCAATCATCATTAAAACACACATAACCACATATGCTTAAGCCTAAACAAACGAACACACAGTAACAATTCAAATGAAATAGGGCACTAGCAAGTACATATGCTGCTCCTTAACATCCGTTAATTAATGTGTTAGACAGTTAGAGAAGGAAACTTATAGAAGTGGAGAAGCTTCTCAATGAAGGAAAACATATATAGCATCTTACAAACTAATTTCCTAAAATGCCTCAAGCTTTAGTTGCAGGTATAACATTTACAATTTGATAACAGATCTAAGCATTTGCTTTCTTCACTCCCATACAATAATTCTATGTTAATTAAAAATTCAGCACCAACCAGAATCATATAACATGTAGTAGCACTTGTACTATTCACATCAATTCTATAGAAAAAACAAACATAAAGTTAGCATTAAAAGAATACTATGTAGTCAATAGCGCCAACGTAGCGCGCCTAGCGGCCCAACAAGGCAAAAGATATGCCTGAACCAGCCAAAACTAATTTCAAACAGCCTAAACCATCCGAAAACAAGTCTAAAACAGCCTAAACTAGTTTCAAACAGTATGAACCGGCCGAAAACAAGTCTAAAACAGCCAAAACTAGTTTCAAACAGCCTAAACCATTCGAAAACAAGTCTAAAACAGCCTAAACTAGTTTCAAACAGTATGAACCGGCCGAAAACAAGTCTAAAACAGCCAAAACTAGTTTCAAACAGCCTAAACCATCCGAAAACAAGTCTAAAACAGCCTAAACTAGTTTCAAACAGTATGAAACAACAGAAAACAAGTCTAAAACAGCCAAAACTAGTTTCAAACACTTTGCAGCAGCCAAAAACATGTCTAAAACAGTCAAAACTAGTTTCAAACAGCCCAAAAATGGTCTGGACTGGACGTGCGCCTTACGCCTAGGCAACAGGCTTTACCTATTGCGCCTTGAGCCTTAACTACCTAGAGAGAATCTATATCAACTCAATTAACAGAAAGAACTACCAATCAAGTAATAGTCTGATATTATTATAAAATTTGAAAAGCAAATATAGCATAAGATTCAAGTCCATCATGAATTTCATACAATACAATGATCCAATGAAATCCTATAAACATCATCCATTATTATTATTATTATTCCATTAATAAAAGTATATTGCTACCTCATTAACTGCAGAATACAATAAGTAAACACAAACCAAGCATTTAAAAAACTTTAAACTCTGTAATCAAATAGAAACAAATCTTGTATTAAGATTCAGCAAAACCCATTGCCATAGACAGTTCCATCAATGTGCTTTGCAATAACTAGAATTTGACTATGATTGTAAATTTATTATTTACCCAGATTGACTGTTAATCTGGTCAAAGCGAATCCCTTCAGAATAAGAAAACTGGTGCCTGCGTGACGAGACATTCAATATCCTTCCATCTTTACTACTTTCGTGTGAGGTTCTTTTCATGGTTTCTAGTAAAAGATTTGTCAAATGAAAATGACCTGCAAAAAAGATTCAACAATGCTCTGAAAAAACTAAAATATGTAAAAAAAGGACAATTCAAAGCGTATGCCATTGACACCAAACAGACTAAAGAACTGAGTATCTGAATGGATCATACAACATTACATAGAAGTGTAATGTTGGTTCATGATTACATATATAAAGATCACTATGCTTCAATTTTAAACAGCTTCTGTCTACATGCTCCTTTAGAATGTAGCCACTTAACTAGACTTATCGATCGGTTAACAGATTTGCTGACTGTACCATGTGTTAAGTGACCCGTTTTATTATATACATTTTTAAATCTCTCTCATCTCATCCTCTAAATCTAATATAAGTCAATGACTGATATGCAGAACTTTTATTCTTGAAGTAAAATAAAAAATCAACTTTAAATGGTTGAATTAGTTTACTCGGCCAGTTCCAAGTTTCGAACTGCACACTGTCAAATCTTTAAAAACCAAATCATGAACTGGAACACATCTAACCAAAATTAAGCACAAATTAAGTTCAAACAACAAATGTGAGACTATAATATCCAAAACTGACCCTATATACAGAAGCAATTGGAACTTACCGAGCATAAACAGGTCAGAATTTATCCTCGAGACAAGAGCCGAAGAGGTGTAATGTGGATTCCTAGATGAACGAGCCGACGAGCAGGAACGAGCAGGAGCAGAACGAGGTGTAATGTTGATTTATCATTATCTTTCATCAATAAGAAACACTAACTATCATTGGAGTATTATCCCAATTAAAACCCTAAATAACGAATTAAAACTAAAAATAAACAACAAAAACAGAAGGAGAGAGGATATATACCTAAAAGTTGCCGGATAATACTAAAATGCGACCACAATGAAATGAGACCACGAGATGAGACCACAACGAGCAGGAGCAGAACGAAAACCCTTCAATCGTTTAATTAATATTAAAATGCGCCTACAACGAGCAGAATTTTGGGATAATACTCCAGATTATGATGATAGAGGGGTTTGATTAGGAACGAGCAGGTTTTGAGAGAGGGGTTTGATTTGAGAGGGTGAGGGGTTTGATTTGAGAGAGGGAAGACTTATGGAAAAGCGTGGGAGCGAAATGTTTTGAAATTTTAGGTGACGAAAAACCATGACACGCGATTTTAAAACCGTCATATTTTTTATTTTATGACGGAAAATTATTGACACGTATAAAAAATGTCAAGAAATTATCATTTTTTTCTAAAGATGACATTTTTTTATGACATGCACTTTTGCATGTCATTAAACATGGTATGTCATAAAAAAAGTGTCAAGGAAGGCCCTTTTTCTAGTAGTGAAAATAAGATCAAAATGAATGATCTTTGATGTCTGCACTCGGTTGTATACGCACGAAATGGACAGGATACTTTGGATGTTTTATGTCTTGATAAATGAAAATGTAATACAATGGTTCTATATATACATATGTAAGATCGAACGGTTGAAGGTGGTTGGTTGGCAGTTATTTTGGAGGGAAACTAAACTGTTTCTTGTCCCACAGCCAAGTGAGGCGACGCCTCAAGTATGCAACCAAACCAAAACCGTATTAATCTTAATACTACCTATCGTAACTTAATTAAAAATAATGTTTTTGGTTTATATAAATCTAACATCCAGCCCTAAACTAAAGAGCATTATTTTGGCTTAAGAATGGTCTTGTGGGCTTCGGTTAATGCCTTCTCCACTGCACTGAAATCATACTTTCGCTTCTTGAATAGTTTCTACGCAGCATTCCAGTCACCTCCAAGAAATAAAGCATAATCTTTGGCTTCCTTTTTCTGTTGAATCCTCATGTCCTTCGGTATTGCATTCATTCAAGTGTTGTTGAGGTGGTCCACGGCTGCTGCTGTGTTGGTCTTGATCTTCTAACTTTTCGGATTCTCTTACAATACACTTCACCTTATAGTTCCATTCAAGAACATCAAGTATTGTGCATATAGAATACGGATCATATCCTTCTCTTCATAATAAAGACCCATGTCCTTTGCTATGATTGTCCAAAGATTGAACATTGTTACCCGTTTATGCCCTCCTTCTGTTTTTACAATAACATAAAGATCATAGAGTTCTACAACCTTTCCGTTTTCGAGTGTTGGAAGAATGGGTCGGTTTGGTACACGTAGATAATGATTAAGAAACCAATTCACCATCCTAGTGAACGGTTCTTTGATCACATCTCGATACAACCAATGTTCTTGTATACTTTCAAGCACATCTAACACGATCATACAATTGGAACAACGATTAAAGACAAGATTTCCCACTTTATTTTTTATCCATTCTAACTTGCCATCCTTGTACTATTAGTAGATTGTATTTTGTAATTATTGTAATTTATTATAGCATGATTATCTCCTTAAATTATGGAGATTTAGTTCCTATAATTCCTCCCTGTATTCTGTCTATATTCTCGATGATACTCAATGGAAATTCATTCAAGCTTACCAAATTACATGGTATCAGAGCTAATACCTTAATCCCTGCGGTCTTTTTCGGATTTCGATCCACATTTTCCTAGGGTTTCGACCCTCTCTTGCAGCTAACCAGCCTTTCATCCCTATTCGATCCCTTTTCACCCTCTATCACCTTTGTTTCATGGCTGAAAAAGCTGCTGAAGCTTCCTCCAACACCACCAAACCACCGGTTCCCCTGCACCCGGCCGGTGTACACTGTCACCGACATCACGAATTAAGGTTCGCATTCTGGATGATACTAAGGTTACGTACTCTGCCTGGGTGAAGCTCTTCAACCTTCACACACGCGGGTACAAGGTCCTTGACCATATCACCAACGATCCGCCCTCTGAAGATGACCCCACCTATGCCCAGTGGATGAAGATCGACGCGGTTGTGCTTCAATGGATCTACAGTACTCTGTCTGATGAGTATGTTCTTCGAGTTCTTGAAGAACCATCCACGGCTCTCCATGCTTGGAACCGTGTGAATGATTTGTTCAACAATAACAGAGGCCCTGGTTGTGCAGCCCTTCAATCCCGGTTTGTTAACCTTAAACTCAGTTCTATGTCTTCTTTGAAAGCCTACTGTCATGCCCTTCGGGACTTGGCGGCTCAGTTAGACAATGTTGGCACTCCAGTCAACGAGCAAACCCTGGTTCTGCAACTTGTTAGGGGTTTGCCTCGTGAATACGACACCATCGGATCCATCATCAACCGCGAACTCCCTTCGTGGAACGAAGCTTGTGAAATGCTTCGTGGTGATCTTGAAATACAAACTGCTCGAGATGGAAACACACCAACCTCTAAGGTGCATGCTGTTGTCCAACCCACTGCCCACCATGATGGTGCCACCTGAGATAATCCACCTACTTGTAACAACTCGGGTCCTCCCCGGTTTGGTCAGATCTATGGCCCGAACCGTCATGGTGGCCCACGTTGTGACAACCCTACCCACAGCTAACCCAATATATCAAAACCCTACCTCGAACACGGCTTATGGAAACTCGGGTCAAACTCAATATCGCTCTGGTACTGGGTCTGGCTCCAATACCCATGGCCAATCCAACCGCAACCCTGCTCGCAACTCTTGGAACCCCTCCTATTACCCACCAATGCCACCACCATATTGGACTAATACTTTCTGGAACACACCACCACCCTCATGCCCTTACCTAACCCAACCGGGTTAGGTCTCCCCGTGGACAGCCCCACAACAGCCATCTTTGAACCCCATTGATCATTCTCAGGCTCACATAACTGACATGAATCCATTGGAACCAACAGAACTGGCTGAAGCTTTTAATACCATGGCTTTGGAACTCGAAGCCCCTACTTGGTTCATGGATATAGGAGCATCAGACCATCTCACTCGGGACTCAGGTATGATTTCTCACTCGTGTGATTATTCTATTAAAAATGTGTTGGTTGGAAATGGTGAACGGTTACTAGTTATTGGGTCAGGCCATACCAGTTTACCCTCCACCTCTAAACCACTCAAACTTAAACACATACTACATACATGATCCAACATTATTAAGAACTTAATTTCTGTTAGAAAATTTTCCCGTGACAATTGGGTGTCTGTCGATTTTGATCCTTTTGGTTTTTCTGTGAAGGATTATCCGAGTGGGACGATCCTGAGTCACCATGACAGTACCAGTAATCTCTACCCTCTCACAGCTCTCAAACTACCTGATGCTTCCGCTTTTGTTTCTACCAGCTTTCAAGGTTCCTGGCACAACCGTCTTGGACATCCTGGTTTACATGTCCTAGACTATTTAAATAATAATAATTTTATTTCATGTAATAAACAAGGTCGTTCGGCTTTTTGTGACTCTTGCCAGATTGCTAAGCATAAACGATTGCCTTTTCATTTGTCTAATTCTTGCACTGTTTGCTCATTTGATATTGTCCATTGTGATTTATGGACCTCACCCATACTTAGCAAATAAGGTTACAAATATTATTTAGTTGTGATTGATGATTTTACCCACGTTACTTGGGTCTTTCCTTTAAAATTTAAATCCGAAACTTACACCAAATTCACCCAATTTCATAAATACATTTCCACCCAATTTCACCATCAAATAAAAAATTTTCAATGTGACATGGGCAGAGAATTTGATAACAATCAATTCAAACAATTCGCCTCCAATCATGGTCTACAATTACATTTTTCGTGTCCTCACACTTCCCAACAAAATGGTACAACTAAACGCATGATTCGACGCCTTAACAAAATCATGCTTTCACTTCTCACCCATGACTCCCTACCACCTCAATATTGGGTGGAAGCCCTTCACACATCCGTTTATCTTCACATCGTCCTCCCGTGCAAGCCCATTGGTTTTCGAACACCCACTGTAGCCTTATACCTCAAAAACCCCGCTTATGAACACCTTCGTGTGTTTGGTTGTGCATGTTACCTTAACCAGTTCGATACCCGTCCTCACAAATTGGCACCACGATCCTCACCATGTGTTTTTCTTGGATACCCTGCGGATCATCGCGGGTACCGGTGCCTAGACCTATCCACCGGAAAAGTAACCATCTCCCGTCACGTAACCTTCAACGAACTTGACTTCCCACTATCCAAAACAGTTAAACCCCAACCGTCATCATATAGCCTTTTGGAATCGGACCCCTCCCCCATCATTTTCCAACATACCATGACCACATCCACACATAACCCACCAACTTCCGCACACACTCCAACCTCTACATCATCACACCCGACTACATCCTCACCCACCCAACCACATACGGCTCCAACAGCCATCTCTCAAACCCAGCCTACACCATATACTCTTCGGCAACAACCCACCTTCACCTACTCCCGAAGACCACCACAACCTAGACCTTAACAACAAACTACCACCATATCTTTTTATGCCAATTCATACATATTTCCTTTTCTTGTTTGTAACAGTTGAAGCTATGAGTCTGATAGCCTCGAAACTACAGTATAGCTAATGGAATGTTGCTAGTGATTCATGCAGCAGAAGTTTTGGACTTAATGAAACGGTTTCCCTTAATAGCAGAGGGCTCGTCGAATTTGGAAGCAATGTCACTTGCAACTGTACCTCCACTGTTTGCCACATATCAACAATGTATGAATCTGCATGTCTTTCTATATAATGTAGTTAGCATATAATTAGTTACTGATGTGTTAAATTGAAATATGATCGATCCAAGGGCTAAAAAGCGGTTCATTTAATTCCTAATTATGTAATGGTTATCATTTGAATCTCACATGTACTTTGTTTGCTAATTCATTTTTCCATCAAATATTGTCCATGCTAATTAATTTATGGATTAATATAGAATATTAGGAGACTTCATGTCCACTTTAGCGCTAATCCATGTTTTGGATATCTTTCCATGTGTGTTATTTAATTGCAGCCAACTAAAAGGACTCAATTTGGCAGGAGTTCTACCTGAAGAATTTGTAAATCTCACTTTTCTGACAGAAATGTAAGTGGGTCATCAAACTTTCATTATGCTAGAATTAGTAAACTGTATACACACTTCACTAGTGATTAACAAACTATTGTGTGTGTATGAATATAAGTTTTTTGCCGTTTCTTACACAGAGATCTATCTCGCAACTATATAAATGGCACTATTCCTTCCCGTTTCAGTCAGCTTCGAGTTAGAAATTTGTAAGACTTACTATATTATTTATTTGATTCAGTTATTACCTTCTTTCGCCGAAACTCTATAAATTGACTCTTGTTAATTTATTTTTCACAGGATTCTCTTGGGAACCGAATCAGTGGACGCATACCAGAAGAACTAGGTGATATGTCTACACTTGAGGAACCGGAGGAACTGTAAGTAAAGATCCTTATATGCCAACTTTATATATAATTCGCAATTGGATTTTAATAATCCAAATTTTGCCTCGTTGACCAGCAATAATCTTTACTTATAAAATTTCCCACAACAGTCCCAACTTTTAAATTATTTTCCTCCAATAAGCTTTGTTAACTCAGAACTAACCCAGATAGTGAATGTCGACGTGGACGCTAACACGGCATGTTGATGCTGACATGGATGCTGACATGTCATGCCATGTCAGCATCCACTAGCAGGGTTAGTTCTCGATTAACAAAAGCTTATTGGAGAAAAATACTTTGAAAGTTGAGACTGTTGTGTGGAATTTTCTTAACTACAGATTATTGTCGCCGGCCAACAAGAAAAAGTTTGGATTATTAAAACCCAATTCTCCTATATAATCTGACATTCCATTGCTTATTTGGTTTTTTTACAACAGAATCTTAGAAGACAATTTCCTTGGGGGACCACTTCCCCAAGGTCTTAGTCGTTTGCCCCGCTTGAGAAGACTGTATGCTTACTTAAGTATAATTTATCTTTTGTTCATTGATAGACTAAACTACTTATCATTTTTCTTGCAGCCTTGTTTCTGCAAATAACTTTACAGGAACCATACCGGAATCGTATGGCAATCTGACCCATTTAGAAGACTTGTAAGTCATGTTTTATTTCTTTTAACCAAAAAGTGAAATAGTGATTCAATTAATATGTAGCAAATTTTAAAACATTTGTGTTCTTCTTGCAGTAGGATGGACGGGAGTCCATTGACTGGGAGAATACCTGATTTTATCGGAAACTGGACAAACCTTACTAGATTGTAAGTGTTATTTAGCTTTCTTTTGTTATATATTTCAACTTCCAAGCATATATGTTAATCATATATTTTTTATTCAGTGATTTGCAAGGAACTTCAATGGAGGGACCGATTCCTCCTTCAATATCTCTACTGACAAAGTTGCAGGAATTGTGAGCACATTATAATCAAGCCTCCAATGTGTTTTCTTTTTTCCCCCCTTTTTTTAGTTCTCATGTATTCGTTACGTTTGTTAGGAGGATAACTGATTTGGCTGGAACATCTACTTCAAGATTTCCGAATTTTCAAGCTATGACACAGATGAATAGATTGTAAGTTAATTGCATGGATGCATGCCAAAAAAAATTAAGTAATGTGGTATTTAACATTATTTTACTGCATGACTCTAAGAAATTGTTTACTTACTGGCTCAATACGAGAAGACATAGGAGAGCCGGGCCAATCGAAGCTTATGTAAGTTATTTTTTTTTTATGTTGGGACACTAAGTGTGACAAATATGTGTTACTTATATTTAGTTTATCTGAAACATGTCTTTTTTGCATAGACTTGAGCTACAACACCCTGAGTGGTCCAATACCCAATTCATTTCAGACAATACAATCCGACGCCTTGTATGCAACTATTTAGAAGCATTTTACACCTAAATTTGTTGTCATTTTAACGTTTTTCTTATATAATTTGAGATAAAATGTTGTTTATCACTTCATCAATGTAGGTTTTTAAATAACAACTGGTTATCCGGAGTGATTCCCGCTTGGGTATTTTCAAGCAAAGATAAGATGTTAGTGACTTCCCTTAATTATAACTATTTATAATTATGTTATATGTTTTGGTTTGGTTATATCACGTCTATTTTTTTTTATTATTGTAGCGACTTGTCTTACAACAACTTTACACGGTCTCAACAAGAGAATTGTCAGTCATCTAGTTTGTAAGTTTTTTTATCCTATTATATACGAGATATGCAAACATTACTTTATGTTTTCGCTTATCACTGGGTATCTCTACTACAGGAATTTAGCTTCAGCCCTTTCGCCTGCGGCCACAAGCAATGAGTATGTCCTGTAACTAACCCATTACACACATACTTTTGTATTGCATATCCTGATGTGACCTAACTTGACTTAATTTTATAGAAATGCTTGGTGTTTGAATGACGAACATACCTGCAGCAGTAACCCCAAACGTAAGAGTGACAAAATAAGCACTTCCTATCTTTTATTTTCATTCTTTGTAGGTGGAAATATGGGTGGGTTAGGAGTTTGTACATAATACTCTAAGCCTTTAGGAGTTTATATGCATTAATACACTTTTAATAACTTTTGACCTATTCAATTTCTAGTGAAATTTTTTGGTTTGATAAATCTAAAATAAAAATAATGGGTCTCAATTTTCACCTTCATTTTTGTTATACCCATCACTAACACTTCCACACTTGCTATACATTGCAGAGCATTCTTTATTTATTAATTGTGGTGGACCTAGAACTGTCTTTGAGGGAAACGAATATGAGGAAGATTTAACGGACGAACAATCTTACTTTTACTATATTCCGGAAAGATGGGCTTACAGCACAAATGGTGTTTTCATGGGTAGGGATAGAGCTCCATTTAGATCCCCTAAAACGAATGCGACAGGTGGTGAGATATATAGAACAGCTCGGTTTTCTCCCAATTCGCTTAGGTACTATGGACTATGTTTGCGACAGGGGAGTTATACAGTGAGGCTTCACTTTGCTGAAATAAGTTATACTGATGACATGACTTTTAGTAGTCTTGGAAGACGCTATTTTGATATATCCATCCAAGTAAGTGACATGTTTAATTTGGCTTTGTTTTGATTGTATGTTTTAGAAGTGACAAAATGGATTGAAATTTCCACCTTTAATTGGAAAGTTAGATACAAGTTTAATTTGGCTGTTCACATAGGGAGTTCTACAAAGGGAAAACTTCAACATTGCGGAAGAAGCAAATGGTGTTCGTAGGGGTATTTACATAGAGTTTGATAATGTTACAGTTAGTGGTACCACCCTGGAGATCCACTTGTACTGAGAGGGAAAGGGACTACTGCTATTCCAGATAGAGGTGTATACGGGCCTCTTTGATCCACTATCGCAATAACACCAAGTTAGTACAATCTTTCAATTTGCTGTAAATGGCTTCTTTGTTTCATGTTATATGTACTTTGATGCTAACTTGGGATTTTTATTTAACAAAACACCTTTAAGTTAGTGTTAGTTTATTTACTTTCATTTTGTTTTCTTACTTTTAAGAGCAAGTATAACTAACTTATTCTCCTTATGCAGATTTTGACGTCAGTACAGGATCAGGACTCTCTGGTGGAGCTATAGCTGGAATTGTGATTGGGTCGTGCACATTTGTTGGGGTAGTCTTAGCCATACTTTGGATAAAAGGTTACTTATGTGGAGATAAAGAAGATCCAGGTGAGAACAAACTTTTATTTTGTCTGTATGTTGGCTTTTGCTAGAGATGGCAAGATTGGTTGGGCGTCTGACATGTCAAATGGGTTTAGATTAAAACGGGTCAGGAATGGTCAGGTTAAATTTAACCATAAACACTATTTTGTCCATTTTGTATAATAAATAGCTAATGTGTTAATTATGAAAAAAAAAACATTAACATTACGATAATATCCTATATATATATATATACTAGTGGAAAAGCCCGCGCGTTACTGCGGGTATGATTTGTTTTTACAGCACGTTGTGCACCAAATCATAAACACTAATCTTGTCTTTTAAGAACAATGTCCACGTCACCGAGTAAAAACAAAGATTAGAAAAGATGAAAAATGAACAAAATTTCAAAGGAATTATAAATTTATATAATTAAGGAATTAATTATAACTCCTAAAATAGTATTTCTTTAACTAAAAGCAGATGCACCACACACACACCTCAGCCGCACCCTACAAACATTTTTTGTGTGCAAATAAGTGAATACATATAGACTAAGTTAACATAATTTCACAAAACACCCCTGATCTGGTGAAGAAGGTAGTCCTTAGGTCTTAAATACATCAAAGCGTATAATGTACGTACATCAATTGTCAAAGAAGCTATAATGTAGTTCAAGTGCTTGCAATGACAAGACCTGCGTTGTCATGCATATCGGACACAAGTTAGTTTAGAAAGTCCTTCATTGGGTCATCATGATCAACTTTTCTCATCCTATATGCTTCTTCCATGTCTCGGGCTATCACCTGAAATGTCAAAATGTATAAAAATATCAAGCACTTAGCATCTATGGCATGTGCCCAGACCTACTGTGTGATAATGTCAATCGAGTTTAATGACGGGTCAAAAATGGTACAAGTTAAAACGGGGTCATTATCAGTGTGTGGTGAAACAACCAGAAAGAATCACAGACCTAGAATTCAACCGGCTAGCAAAACCCACACCACATAACCAGTTGATAGAAATACTTCTCTAACAACCATTTTAATTGTTTCATGGACCAGCAGCTCAAACATGACACCATTATTACCACTAAATCAACAAAACTGATAATTAAATAGTCTATCAAGCCCTCTTACTTAAAATAAAAGTTGCAATCAGGCTAGTAGAGGCGGCTGGTTATCATCATCATCATCATCACGATCATCATGAAGACCCCTGCCGGAATAAACAGGCTACTTCCAGGGAGACCCCCGGCTCGATCGGCTAATTATGAGTTGCAAAAACCATAATGAATAGGCATTAGGCAAAATTAATATAACATTCAGACAAAAACCATAATGAATAGGCATTAGGCAAAATTAATATAACATTCAGACCACTATACGTAATAACTGAGATGCAGCATATGATGACATTGTTCGCAATGGTCCTACAAACAAACAAAAACAGCGAATGGAAAGTACTATGATTTTATTTGTGGTTTCGTAACGGATAAAAAATTGTTCAATGTAAAACGGCTTCATTATTGGTGTGTGGTTAAACAACAACCATAAAGAAACACAGTCCTAGAATTTAACCAGCCTGATGTGATATTATTAGTGGAACATTTAGTGGCGAAACATATAGCCCCACCCTAATGTGATATTATCAGTGAAAATGGTGGGTTCGTAATGGATCAAAAAAGTTAAAACGGGTTGTTTAGTATGTTGTCAAATAGGGCCCCTCAGTGGAAAACAGTGGGTTGGGTAACGGGTCAAAACTGGTTCAAGTTAAAAAGGGGTAAAATTTAGCACCCGAATGATCAATGATGGTTCATCGATCATTTGTGGATCCCATCACCATATCTATTCTCATCAAACAATCCCCATAACATCAAATAACACCCGAACTATGAGAATTATTAAAGGACCAAAGCAATTAAAATCCTACACGACTTCATCTAACATTTAACGACAGTTGAGAAGCAACTATAACTAAGAGTTCTACAAGTGCTATTACCCATTAATTAACCATTTCATAAAGCTCAGCTTTTTTAGTTCTTCAGCATTTACTTGGTTTAAAAAGTAAGTCACTGGACATTTTGTTTCCACTGGCTTGAAGCAGTAACATCTATTAAGCCAAAATCAAATCAATAGCAGATGAACCGCTTAAGTAGTAATATAATATAACATGTATCTAGCACAAACTTCAACATACATGTATGTCGATGGACCGCTTAAGTAGTAATCATGTTTGGTTGGATGGAATGGAACGGCAAATGATTGTATGGATGCAATGATGGCATGATACATTGCATTCCATTATATGTGTGTATATATACAGGGTCAAGAAAAGACACACAAGTTTATTGAAAAGTTATATTATCTAGTTATCTTTTTTATAGGTGTTGCTAAACATAGGCCTACATATGTACTTTAAACAGGGCATCTAAAGGTAGTTGATGAATAATACTTCAAGTAGAACAATTTATGCATGTCCTTGCCTCTTAAATATAGTACTTAGGTATATGTTTATCGTTTTTAAATACTAAATAAGAATTTTAGTTGGGAAAGTTAAAAGCTATTCACGTCGTTCCAGTAAAAGTTCACTTGTAGGAACTTCTTCAGTCAATTGGCCACTTGAATAGGATGATTTACGTCAGAATCGGCCTTGATTACATATTTATAGCACAATCTATTGAATGAAAAGCTAGTTTTAAATCACCACTATAGCATCATAAGAATATATAAACAGAGACAATATCTTCAAACAGTACATAATACCTATATGAATCAATAATCGAAAGGGTTGCACTTTGCATAGTAATCATCACGAAAAACTAATCTAAGTCATAAAATAAACATGTACAAATACTACACCCATAACCCGACCCATCATCTAACTAAATGTATTTAATACTCATATGAATCAAGAATCGATATTAACTTGCAATAATAAAAAGTGTTCTTTGATGTGTACCCGAGTTTTCAAGAACAATATTAATTATACCTTATATCTTATCAATATGATTCATTATACTCCTTTGATCACCCATTAACCCAAGCCTACAATTATAAAACAAAACACCTAATAAGATCTTATGGAAGCTATTGTCCCTTGTTGGTTTAGTCATATCAAATGACCAATATGGTATTTTTATATGCTAGTTAAATATGATTCTTGGAATAATATTTTTACAAAATTCACGACTAAACCATACTGATGTTTCTAATAATATTCACATTGCAATATTCCCATCTATCTCATTATGTCAAAGTGTGAATGAGGTTAGTTAAAAGCATAACCATTTATTTAAAACCAATTCAGTATTGAGATTAGTTATCAATTAAGTGGCCTTCTCCCAAGATAAAGACAACTTATGCTATTGTCCCACATGCATCAGCTCTTTATAATATAAAATAAAGGTGTACTCAACTGAAAAAAAAGGGACAAAAAAGGAGACTTGGAGGTATTGTTAAACAGTACAAGGTGGAGAAGCCAATAGATACAACATCAATATAAATGAAAAAAGCCACAAAGAAATATAAATCACTCAGCATAACAAAGCATGTACAAAAAAGAGACAGCTACATGTCCTGTGTTTCATAGTATCTTTTCGCATTTGTGCAGAACAACAATCATTCTATTTACTATGTTGACCAAAGATTTAACTTAATTCATGAAAACACAAATTGGAAATTTTATTGAAGTTAAGTTAGAGTATCATACTTTCCCTTAAATAAATGGTTACGGATCAAGTTATATATGCACACATTCATAGGTACTGTAAACTTGATAAGAGATATGAACAAAAACTATAAAACGACACACACCAATGACAATTGGAATGATTTTAATAACTTTACACATGTATTGCCCCTTATTGGTAAACATAAACGTATATAAAAAAGAGAACAAACCTATGTGGATTTGAATTAGGAGACGAAGGATCAACAAACCTGCAAAAACAATGAGAATTGTAACTAACCAATATGAGTTCTAAATTAAAGAAGAAACAACAGAACAACATGAACATACAAAACGGACGACATAAATCAAACAATTCTCTCAACTTAGCATAATCAAATACTATTAAAATTAAGATAATCAGACATAAATATGAAGTGAAAAACTCTTGAACTTGTACTATTGTTAATAACCATTAACCTTAATATTGATGAGAAAAGACTAATGTACCCTTTTACAAATGCATCAAGTGTTTGTACTTTAGGCAATGAAATTAGTAATTACTTAAATTTTACAGTATCCTTCCCTCATGCTTTATAATATAGTATAGATATAGATATAGATATAGATAATTACTATAGCCTATAGTCAATAAATGGAAAAGAAAGAGTCGGAAAATGTCTCACAATCCTGTGAGATTTTTCCATCCTCCAATGACATCCGGGATCTTCCCCGAGAAGTTGTTTCCGCTAATCCGACTAAGTAAGAAACAAAAACAGAAACAGTCTATTTAATCCAATCAACTAAATAAATAGATCCAACAAGGTGTAGTAGAACTCACAACTCCTTCATGTTGATCAGCTTTGCAAATGATGCTGGCAACTCCCCAGTGAAAAAGTTGGAGCTCAGTAGTCTAGAAAGAAATCAGAACCGTTATATATATAGTTATCAGATAATCAGATACATAAAGCATCCACAACAATAGCAACCAATTTCACAAAGTCTTACAATCTCTCAACGCTTGTAAGATTCCCAAGCTCATCAGGAATGGCTCCAGACATCATATTGTCCTCTACGGATCTATTTGACAATATAATCAAAGTCACAACTCACAAACAACAAAATAACAATTACATAAGTTAACAACGACAGTGAATTTGATGAGATAAGAGATGAAAGAAGTTTACAAAGATCTCAATGTGCTGATGTTTCCGAGTTCCCTCGGGATTGATCCGATCAAACGATTTGCGAGAAGAGTACTGCAAATGAGCTTTTTGATGTGAACTTAATACTTTAAGATACAAATTCGAAACAGTATGGTAAAGTAAAGAGTACAAGTAGTACATGTTTTCAATTCGCTCCATGGAGCCCCATTCTCTAGGGATGGTGCCATTGAGATAGTTGCGAGTTAAATCTCTGTATGAATAATAATAATAATAATATACACAAATGATCAATACTTTTAAAAGCAAACAAACAAATGGAAGTTAATAATATATTTAAGGAAGAAGAAAAAGGATGGTACAGATTTTGGAGGTAACGAAGATTGACGAGTTCCTGTGGGAGAGTACCATTTAGGCTTTGTTCTTGCAGACTTCTGCATCTCGTAACAACCAAAACATCAGGTATATCCACAAAAAGTTATGCTTTTCTCTAATTAACCAGTGAACTTAGATCATAAAATCTTTCAATTCAGAAAGCTTTAAAGGATGAAAACCCACATTGGTTTATATTTAGTGGGTGTTCGGGATTGAGTTTCAAAACAATTTATTGACTTTTTAGAAAAGTCAATAAGTCAATAAGCTGTTTGTGTAACCCAAAGAACTTTCTGTTTTGACTTTTGGCTTTCAGTTTTTAAGGGTGGAAAATTTGTTTTTGAAAAGTTAGAAATCCTGGCTTTTGGAAAAAAAAAATTACAAATCTACCACCCATACAACCAATATTCACAATAAGTTAATCGAAACACTTAAAAAAATAACAATCTATTGACTTTTATACGTTTATCATCCCAAAGCTAATCCAAATACTTTTTTTTAAACCCCTTTTCAAAAAGTCATAAGCCAATAAGCACTTTTAACGAAAAGCACTTTTTCACTTCCAAACTCAATCCCAAACACCCTCTTAGATAGGAAGGTTGAGCAGATGCGGCCAAATTTGTTAGTTTGGACTCATGTTCGCATGGTGACCATTAGGCCAATTGGTGTGCTGTCGGGGAACTCACTCGGTAACCTTAAGTGGCATTCGGTGGGTCTGGGAACACCACCCCCGAGTCATTTTCGAAGATTTCGATGGAAATTCACCGTTTGTGCTAAGACATGTGATTGGGCCATTTTTTCTAAATCAACCTTTATATCTATTAATCTATTATCTATTAATCTATTAATTATTAATATATATAAAAGAATTGATAGTTGCTGACGTGGCGTTTAATGATGGCCTCAACTCCCCATTGAATGTGCCACGTGGCATAATGAGGTGAAGAGTTTATTATTTTTGAATTATTTCGTTTTTATATTAAAAAAACCGTAGGATCCCATGTGGCAATGAGTGTTTTTAGGAAAAAAATAATTTAAAAACAAAATTGGATTTTTATCTCTCATGTTTCTCCCATAAATTTTAAACGTTAATATATTTTATATACGAGATTTAAAAAAAAATTACACCAATTTAACGAACGTTTTATTATCTTTCCAACGAGTACCATAGTGCTACATAAAAAACGGAGAAAAAAACGACTATTTTTTGTGGGGTTTTGTTCATAGAGGAAAAAAACACAAAGTGTTTTGGTTATTCATTAATCATGTATAGGCAAGTTATTAATTATGTTCAAACCAATAAATATGAATTCTATTTACAACAGGTGTTAGCATTGGAGTTGTACATTGTTTTATGTTAGGTTTTAATATTAGAGTTGTATATTGTTTAAGGTTAGGCGTTAATATTGGATATACATTGTTAATTGTTTTAGGTTAGGTGATACTCGAAGCTTTCCTGCATGTAACTGTAAAGTGCATTAGTCTATTTCGTATGTAACATTGATATTAGATTTCTTAACCCCGGGACTCTCCCGGGATATACATCTAGTCTATACAATATTATAATGCATGAGGCAATGGTAGTTTAAGATACTAAAAAGTTAAGAACTTTATTTTCATTAATAACCCTAAAATGAGGGTTAAATAGTCATTCAAATACTTTTACACATAATGGTGTTCAGGGGAAAAGTATTTCCCACTTTGGTGTTCTCTCAAAAGTATTTCCCACTTTAGTGTTTGCATTAATTTTTTATTTTTTTATTAACTCCTTCATAATAAATTTTACTTGAGTTAACATAAGTGAAAAGATTGTACAGACCATCGTAAACTTCTTTAATATTTTGGTACCTGATGTTAATTTTGATTCATTCAGTAACAACGTGAGCATTGCTAATCTATGCTTGGATGTTTATGATATATAAACCAAGAGGGCATTTACAAGTTCACATAGATGTCCGATTGCTAATCTATGCTTGGATGTTTATGACGGCAACAATTTACGGCAAGCATCGATTCAGTAAGTTTTTCAACATATACGACTTATTTGACGCATGATGGTCAGACGATGGAGAAAGCGGTGCAGAACCGGTACTAGGAAATGACGGCCACGGCAAGATCGCGTGGTGGTCATTTGATGTGGCTATTGCGATCGTTGATCGAGAGTGTTAGAGGCTGTTTGGTTGATTAAGTGCCGAATCATTAAGATGATCTGAATGGTTAAGAGGCTCTGAATGGTTAGGAGCTGAATCATTCAACATCCCTTGTTATCTTAATGGTTCAGCACTTAACCATTCCATTCAGATGTTAAAACAAACAGTCTGAATAGTGAATGATTCAGAGCTGAATGGTTAAGAGACTGATTAAGAGGTTACCAAACAACCCCTTAGTATTGTTAAACACATAATCTTCGTTGATCTCAGGTTTTTGGTTTTCTTATTTAAAACTCTAGAAATCATGTTGAAACCAAAATGGATTCTAACAGCTTACCGATTCAATTGATTTTTTAGTTCTAAAATCCGTTAATGGATCAGGCATTTTTAATGTTTGATTAGATTTGTTATCCATGCTATTTAATATAGGATGAATTGAATAAAATGAGAAAAAAAAATGTATAATAAAAGAAAAAAAGAGAAAAAGCCAACGACAAGGGTTCTTTTAATTATGAAATGGAGAGAGAATGAGTTTTTTTTATTTTTATTCTAATAGATAAAGTAGTTAATAAAAAAATAAAAAATTAATGTAAAAACTAAATTGGTAAATACATTTGAGAGAACACCAAATTGGGAAATACTTTTCCCCTGAACACTAAGGGAAAAAACTCAACTTTTACTTATTGAAATTATAGTTAAAATTCTTTTTCTTATTTTAAGCAAACTTTCCCCATTATTTTTTAAATAGTCATATATTTTTCATACATTGATACTTTTATAAAAAAAAATTACATCATAATATTGAGCATTTTATTATCTTTAATTTGAGTATAGTATTGCCATCTTTTTTAATTAATGTTTTTATATGTTGTGTGATTAACAATATATAGGAGTAAGCAATAACTAAACCGTTCACCAAAGCCAAACCAAAAAAAGATAAAGCTGAACCAAAATCAATTGAAAACTGAATTAACCAACATCTTATTTAACTTAAAATTGGTATTGTTTTCTTTTTCTTTTTGTACACTTAGTTAACCAAAATCAGTCAAATTGAAACGGAACCATTCATATATTCATAACAGTGTGCCCGTGCGATGTAGTAGGGAACACAAAGAAGAACAGTTATGTATATGAATTCGATTTTATTAGAAAGTTAATATATGTCCGTCGGGTATTTTCTATCACCTTTCATGTATTGGCTTCGTAGCTCAGTGGGACACATTCTCAAAATCAAATATGTATAGTCGATGCTACTCATCATCCAAGGAATGTGATGTTTTTCTTTTTGTGATTAGTACAAAACCTCAACATCGTAGCTTTTCGTCTACGCAAGAACTCCTCGTCGTAATCACAACGTTGCAAAAAATTATGGCATTCTCACAAAGTCCTTGCAGACATAAATGAGCACGTATCGTTTCGTCAGAAATATTATCGGCCACGAGTTGATTAATGGCTTGTAATGTCATAAATCTCCTTTTTTATCTTACCGTTTATGCCTTATTAAAACTATTCATATTGTGCTTCTACGTCATCAATAAGTTTTAGAAATAATTGTTTCAACATACGAAACTGTTGCCTAAAAACAATGTAACTGTATTTTGGCTCATTCACAAAATAAATTTCCATAAGAACTTGGTGACCTTTTTCACAATCACGTGACACAATTCTTTTAGTAGATGTTATGTTGTGTCTCTTCCTTTGCGGCTTCGTTGATGAGATTTTTGAAAAATTGTATGCCACTATAAAAAACGGAGAAAAAAACGAGTATTTTTTTGTGGGGTTTTATTCATACAGGAAAAAAAACACAAAGTGTTCAGGTTATTCATTACTCATGTATAGGCAAGTCATTAATTATGTTCAAACCAATAAATATGAATTATATTTACAACAAGTGTTAGCATTGAGTTTTACATTGTTTTATGTTAGGTTTTAATATTAGAGTTATACATTGTTTAAGGTTAGGCGTTAACATTAGAGATACATTGTTAATTGTTTTAGGTTAGGTGATACTCGAAGCTTTCCTTCATGTAACTGTAAAGCGCATTAGTCTATTGTATGTAAAATTAATATGTCGTATTAGATTCTCAACCCCGGAACGCTTCCGTAATATAAAACTAGTATTTACCACGGATAAGTAGATCTAACTCGACTTGGTCTGAATTGTGCCATCTTGTTCGGCTTATGCTCCCTCACGCCTGCACTCCATTCGTTCGAGATTAGTAACAATCAAATGCATGTTTTGTTTCTACTTCGAAGGGCAAACATCTCGGGAATTTTTTCCATCTTGTCAAGCCTTAACACAATCAACAAATATTCAAGGTGAGTTTACATAGCCCCTTTTTACTGTTTTACCTTTTTGGGGTGAAATATGTTTAAACATTTTTGATACACTAGCAATTACTCATTCTCATTATGTTGAAACTTGTGGATTCATTTTGACTGTAACAAAAGAGACACAGTACAATAATTAACATTGATCAAGCCGCCTGTTTAGATTATAGCGCTATAGGTCTGACAAACCCATCCCCCCGCATAAATTCAGGGATGGTCGAAAACAGTTACACTTTTACTAACTTGTGAGTTAGGTCTCAGTCGACACAAGGTTTGATTGTACAAAAGACGCATTGTTACATGCCGGACTCATACTCTTACATTATTCATTGTTATATCCCAAATGTGATTGCTATACAAAATATTGATTTATATTACATTCAAAAACCTATGTATTCTCACCAACTATTTATAGTTGACCCCACCCCATCTTTCCTACTTAACATATTTCAGGTTTTACTTGCTATTGGAAGTTATACATGCTTTCGAATACATAGGAGCTTGGATCTAGTTTATATGAAACAAGTTTATGTAATCATTATTAGTATTTCAATTGTAAATCGTTTAATAATATTCAACATTCATTTAGTACCATGAGCTATTGAACAATCATCACTACGCGACACCTCGATGTTTTCCGCCATTGGTTGGGTGTTACATTCACCTTACCCAGCTCCTAAACAAGATGTTTGCTCTTTTCCGGAGCAATCTTCTTCATGTCCTCCAGAGTTGATTTGGTGTCATTCATCTCCTTGGCTACCTCATCCAAGGACTTCAGCAGGTATTCATGTCCCTAAAGAAAAGGGAAAATAGGTAAGTATTTTGTCTTTAATATTTTGATAAATATCTTATGCCATCCTCATGATCACCATACCTGGATAGTGAACTGGGAAATCTCCCCTGTTTTGGTCAAAAATTACTTAATAAAAATAATCTTGTTTTCCAAATTAGATAATGTGAGGTAGAGTGCTATAAGTGTCAAATAAGTTTAAAGTCTAGTTTTATTCTGAAAATGGTGTGTCAAGATGTAAAAGAAATAAATATGTGACAACTATGCTCAGGATGGCATAGGTAAATTTTGAGGATGGACAGTTATATCCCGAGGATGTAATTGTTGACAAAACGGTGAAACAAGCAATATAAGTATGAATACACAAAGAACAACACTCGATCTACGAGGAAAGCCCTTGATCAGTTGATAATCGCCGGCACAAAACCTTGGGAGGAGTCTAAGCCCCTGCCTCGTTTGTTAATATTAAGGGTAAAAAGGGTTACAACTTTGGATGAATGAATGACGAGTGTTCTATGATTACAATGAGTGTGTAGTGTCTGTGATAGTATCAGAGTATCAAGTGTTGATATAGGTAGTCTAATATGTCCTATACTCGTCAATCATTCCAATTTAATAGTTACATGAAAGTAAATGAGAGATCCCGTGTAACCGCTGTTTAGTTAAGTTCTCTTTGAAGCTTCAGGTGACCGTTGTAGCTGTTTTCATCTCAGCTAGTCATTGTAGTAGCGGTTTCCTGGTTCTTCGCCGATATTTTAATGCACATCGGTTACAAGTTTGACTCCCTTCTTCGAGCTTGGACTTTGGCTTGCAAGTGTAACCTTTTCATCCTTGACTTCTTTGACTGAGTATAGCAATATAGACATTGTAGAAGAGTTACAAGTCTATAATATATGTTGATTATACCTCTGCAATAATGTCATAGAAAGATAATTTGTTAGTCCATCCTCAGGATGTACACATGCTAAAAACAGTTACATCCTGAACCCTGTTAAGTCCTTCAGCATCCTGAGGAATGCAACCTAAGAATAAGAGGTAAAATCATCCTGAGGATTTTCACCACCTAACAATTTGTCCCCAAAAATATGTTACCGTTAATATCTTATACGGTTATATTATTTTTTAATCACAAATCTTATCTGCTGATCTGATGGGAACGTCTGTCAGGATAGCAACGGTTATTTTCTCGGCTACAATCAAGTGATGACCGTTTACACATGGTCATCTTCTATCCTCTATATCTAGAGCCTCATCCTTCCTTTATCATCACAATTTGATCATTTAAATAAGGTAATCTCTTTCTCTTCTCTTTCTTATCTTCTTTCAAACCTGTAAAAATATTCGAAAAATTCTAAAGATGGGCAAAAGAACAACCAGAGCTTCTGGGAGTGTAGGAGTCCAAAAGACTTCACACCCCAAAATCTGTTGAGCCATCCTGGTCAGGAAGTCTGTTCCTTCGATGAAAGGGATATCCAAGCTCTAAAGGTCTCAGGGGCTTTCCCAAGTTCTGCCGAGTTTCGTCCTTACGACCCTGATGCAAAATCTGATTTTGCTTCTTCCACATGGGTTTTGCTTCCTGTTACCTACATTTTTCTCTGGGTTTTAGGTATCCCTTCCCTTCGTTCATCAAAGATTTCTTTGATGTAACAGGGATGGCTTATGCTCAGGCTATGCTTGAAATCTGGAGAATCCTGATGGTTTGTAACAGGATCATTGAAAACCAAGGCATCTATCTTCAGATAGGAGACCTGTCTCATATATATAAGCTGGAAACACATAGTTCAAATCGCTATGTTCTTCAACTTATCAACAAAGTTCCTCCTTTTCTGTTTAATGTTATCAAGTCTGAAAAATCTTGGAAATCAAAATGTTCTTTGTAAAGAGGATTCCATTCCTTTTGGGGATGAGATTCCTCTTTCTTGGTTAAAGAGTGGTAAAGTTTTTTCAGGATGTTTAAGAAAATTTTAGTTACATCCTGAGGATATTATTGATATTCTGAAAATTTTGTTTAAAGGTGTTTCGTTTGCAAAGCTTGCTTCTCCTCTGAACGACGCTTATTTAAGGTGTAAAGCTGTATTTGACTTACCTGTTTCTGCAAGAGCCTTTAAGTGGAAGAAAGTCATACCGCTAGTCAAGCTACCGAGATGTCTGGTAAATATTTTTTATCACATCCTGAGGATGTCTTCTATGTTAACTATTGATTAACCCTGTGTTTTGCCATTTCACAGCCAAGAAGCTGCCTCTTTTGACTGGATGACATTGACAGTCTGGATGTCAAGGCAACCAAGATCACCTCACCATCGAGTTCCAAGATGGCCAGTCCTCCTTCCAATCTTCCTAAGTCTAGGGCTGCTACTTCCTCCAAAAGAGGAAGACTGCTACTCTGCTTTTGCTATAGCCCAGGAAGTCAACCCTTTCGAAGGACTTAGCTTTGAGGATGTCTTAAACAAAGATTTCCCAGTTCACACTGCAGGTATAATGCTATCCTAAGGATGGCATTGAAACACTCATATTAGTTAAAAATTTCTAAGGTGAAAATACTTACCTTTTTCTTTTCTTGGCAGGGTCATGAGTATTTGCTGAATCTTTGGATGGAGTTGCCAAAGAACTTCATGATGCCCAGTCCAAACTTGATGATGTTCAAAAGATTGCTCGTGACAAGAGCAAATATCTTGAGTAGAAGTTGGAACAGGCGGAGGCTCAACTGAAGCAAGTGAAGTCTGAGCATGCCCAGGCGGTGGTGAATCAGGAGAAGGAAGTGGAGGAATTCACGGATGGCTTTTGAAATCTGCCACCATTTCAGTTTTGCAGGCTAGAGTAAAAATGGTTCTCCAAGCTAAGGATCCTGGTTTCAAGCAGGATGACTGGGAATGTTGAAGCATGGAAGGAAA
>JAUTDX010003066.1:0-50178 GCA_030844895.1 Ambrosia x helenae
CCACCACACCGCCGCCGCTACACCACCACTCCTGTCCATCACTCCGTGAGAAGAAAAGAGATGAGAGAGAGAGAGAGACGTGAAACAGAGAGAGATAGAAGAGAGAGAGAGAGTTCACCTCCGGTCATCTTCTCCGACCACCACTCCTGTCTCCGGCGAGCCATCAACCACCCAACATCATCAACCATTCAAACATCACCTTGACCGACGACGACACCCGGTGGTTAGGGCTCCGATAAACTCATTCCTAAACCTAGGAGAACTCCAAATCTGAACCAACTTCCCAACACCAACACCAACAGCAATAGACAAACCATTAGGGCTAAACTTAGCACATCCGGACGGTACGGCGAGGGATATTATAAACTGAGCACGATTATTATCATCAACAGTGAGGAGGAAAGGCCGTCAGGTGAGGCGGCGATTTTTACAGATGTTGGAGGACGATTGGAAAGGTAGGGTTAGGGTTTGTGATTTGATTAAGTCGAGTGGTGGTGGTTGCAGGTCGGGTGGGGGTGGTGGTGGTTTTTCTGCTTATGCTTCTCTCGCAACTCTCTTTCTCTTTCTGATTTGTTCTGATTTTTTTTGTTTGTTTGGGTGGTGGTGGTGGTGGTGGTTTCCGGTGAAGGGTGGTGGTGGTGGTGGGCTGAGGCTGGTGGTGGTGGTGGGCTGTGGCTGATGGTGGAGGCAGGTTAGGGGTGCAGCTTGGGTGGTCTGAAGAAGAAGAATGGGGGTGGGGGTGATGGTGGTGGTGGTTGAGGGTGAAGGGTGTGGTGGTGGAGGGAAAGGGTGGGTGGTGGAGAAGGCTGGTGTGGCAGAAGAAGAAGAAAAGGGGGGGGGGGGGGGGATTTACAATAATAATATAAAATTTTTCAAAAAGTCCTTTAAGTTTCGTTTTAATATTTTGGCCACGTAAACTTTCCCTTAAGTTTAGTTTTTTACATTTGGGCCACAAACACTAACTGGGTTAGACCTCAGTTAGTTTGGGGGTGATAAAATCCAACAAGTTGAAAGTTGGGAGTGCCAATGGCCAAAGTGATAGTTGGGAGTATTATCCGCCACAAGGCGATAGTTGGGAGTAATTAAATCCATTTTCCCTTATTAGTGTGATCTTTGATCTTGGTTACATGAATATTAATAGAAAATCTGTATGTTATAATTGAGCAGCATATAGGGATATATAAAAGTTCCCTTTGAAGTTGAACACATACCATATTATCTCACTACCACTATGCTCTTACATTCAATTTTGTGTTATATAAGACCAATCCGTTGTGGGAGGCGAGCGACCAGACGCTAGCCACCGACTTCACTCTCAAGCAACCTCATCGCCTGTGCTCACTTGACCCCGTTGTGGCTAGAGGTGAGCACTGCGCGACCTGTTCTCAATTTGTCCTGTTAACACACGCGAGCACCATCGCGTGTACTTGCGTCGGATCTTCACGTGTGCTCGCGCCCAGGGCTGTTGTGGCTGGAGGTGAGCACCGGACTAAAACCTTGCTCGCGCCGTGGTCGCTCGTCTCGTGGCTCACAATGGACAGCCTAACTGTTATTAGCGAGTAGAGGTGGGCCAGGTGGCAGTTTTGACCCGTTTGCTTATGAATGGGTCAATTCTAGTTTTGATTTACCTTGATTAGGTCAATCAAAATCTTATCCAACGGGTGAAAATCTCCGAAAAGGATTTTTTTTAAAGCACAACCTCGTAAATCATTTTAAAAAATTTGTAGTCATATTAATGTTTCTTTTATTTATATTTAGTGCATTGATTAGTTTACACAAAATCTTCTAAATGTACTAAAAAGCATGGTAAGTCGCACCCGGTCATGCTAAAAAGCTACTGGTTTTCGGCTTGAAGCCACTGTAACCATATACCCACAATTCATAAATGAGATAATGTCACACGAATAACAATGCTAAGTTAAGATCATTTTGTCCAAAACTGCAGAATTTGCTTATGCAATCCGCATTGATTCAATATTCAAAGTTGGGTTCGGAGTGGATTTGAATTGCCTTGAAGGATCTAGCAAACAAGGAGTGCATTCATCAACGCTTTTGATGACTCAAACGCCTTAACATATTGGCGCTATGTAGATCCCATATGGAAGCTCAAACGCTTTCTTAACATCGGTTGTGAAGCTGCTCTAAGAAACACAACATCAGATTAATAAATAATTTTGTTCTCGATTTAATCAGCAAGCGAAGAAAACAACTTGAAACAAACCAACATTGTGTGAGTTTTATTTCGTCCTGTTGACATTTTTCGTTTACTATTCTAACTTTGGCTATAAGTTAATAACAATTTCGTTGATCACAAGAACGAGAGAGAGGACATACTTTCAAGATTTTTGATTGAGAGCAAGAAGGACGCAGGGATGAACGATCGGTATCTAATGGATATAATCCTGAACTTCATTTTAGCTGGAAAAGATTCTAGTGCAAATACGCTTTCGTGGTTCTTCTACATGCTTTGCAAGAATCCGCTCATGCAGGATAAAGTTGTTTCAAAATCGAAAAGGTTGTGGGACAACAAGAAAAGGGATCGAGAATCGAAGATTTTGTGAACAAAATAGATGATCAAGTACTTGAGAAAATGCATTATCTTCATGCAGCTTTGACTGAAACTTTGAGACTATACCCTGCAGTCCCTGTGGTAACTACTGTTTGATAAAAAAATATTTATGATTATGCAAAAATACAATTTTAATTGGCATTTTTTCGTTAAAAAATCGCTTATTCTGCAAATATATAATGTTTTGATGGTTTATGTGTACTTATTTCTTTTGTAAATGCTAGGATGGAAGAGTTGCTGACGCGGATGACATTCTTCCGGATGGATTCAAGTTGAAGAAAGGGGACGGTGTGTACTATATTTCGTACGCGATGGGAAGAATGCCATACATATGGGGAATGATGCTTATGACTTCAAACCTGAAAGATGGCTTAATGATAATGGAGTTTTTCAGCTGAATCTCCTTTCAAATTCATAGCATTTCATGTAAGTCAATGTCTTTCATTATGTCTTTTTTACTTAATTATATGACTTTTAAGGTAAAGCTACTTAATTCAAGACCCAACTTATATGGTTCACCTTACAAATCTACAAACATAAGTTTTATTTAACTCATTAATGCTAATATATATACATTTCAATTGTAACACCCTTTGAAAAGTTTATGCATAGTGAATATAGGTTTATAAAATATAAAGGTTTATATGTTGTGACTTGGGAATAGTGGATGCTCTAACACAACCAACTTTACAGGCGGGTCCAAGGATTTGCTTGGGGAAGGACTTTGCTTACCGTCAGATGAAGATAGTGTCGATTGCTCTTCTACATTTCTTCATGTTTAAATTGGCCGATGAATCAAGAAAAGTGACTTATCGAACCATGTTTACTCTTCACATCGACGGAGGTCTTCATCTTCTTGCATTTCCAAGAATATCTGCATGATGAGATCGGTTCAAACAAACTACTCTGCACTCATAAAGCACTTTGATGTTGGGTTTCATCTTGTTTTATGCTTAAAGTGAAACCCGAAAGCAATAAAGAGAGAGAATGATCTAAAGCCTACAAATGCATTACTGTCTAAAACTTCAAGACGCGTTGTAGTGTAGTTTTGTATAGTTTTTTCATTGTGTCTGTTATGTAACATGGCATTGATGCTTGGAGTTATCAAAAGTATAAATTATGTCTTCAGTAAACATGGTAAATGTAGACCCAATAATACATGATATCCAGGTTGGACAACGCGACGAAACCATAGAACCAAACTAGCATTGAACCCAAACTGGAAGAGAGTTGGTTATGTTGTGGTTCGGTTATTGATTATGTGTTTTTTTTTAAATTGATTTGAGGTTCAAGGTCTTCTATAAACCGTCAAACAAGTATAATCATGTCGGGTTAGTGGTTACTCGGGTTTCAATGGATTGAGACCGACCCGATCCGTGACTGATGACTATGGTTTACTTTTAATAGTATTATCATTGTGCAACACCTACTAAAAATAAAAATTGTTTACACACATGAAGGTTTCTACATAACTGGCTTTCTTATGTGTTAGCACCCTGGAAACCAGTGTTTGAGAGTGCAGCTAGCACCCTGGAAACCAGTGTTGACTTGCAGCTAATGCTCTTAAATTATGAATTATATCATATGCATTATTTAACCCGTGTAGTACAGTAGTCTATAATCTTGAATTATATAGTTTTTTATTATACACAATTATTGTAAACTTTTATAAACATCATTGTACTTTAAATTCTTTATTATACAACACCATGTAATACATGGGTGTATAACTTAGTATTACTAGATATAAAAATGTTACAGGCCTGGTGACGAGGATGGGCAAGGAGGGCGACGACCCCAACCCGACATCCCCGAGGGCCCGTACGTTTTTTTAATTAAGATTTTTTTATCCCCTTGCCTGTTAATACTTGTAGCTTTTTGGCACCTGAAGCTTTCTATGTCCCGGCCAGAGTCCAATAATCGTTACCATTACGACCCCCACTGGCAAAGATTTGTTTTCAGTAGGTTAAGTTTCGATATGTAAAAAGCGGTGGCGGCGCAGCTTGTTGCCCGTATATCTACTGTCCTAATGTAAATTGTCCTTTACGAAATGAAACTGAAATATTCCAAAAAAAACTAAAATCATAAAGTAAATATATCATTCCAATATTAAGAAAGTAAGAAGGTAGAACACGAAATAACAAAAATAACATTTTCACACATTGTAATATAGCAGTATGTTACAACCCAAACAGGAGAACTCATCCCAAAAGACTAGTCTGATGGGAGAGAGGCCCACTTGGGTTATAACCCCACATTGGTTGCCCATACAACCGATGTGGGACAAGTCCCATACATTGCAATGATTCCAGTCCATAACAATCGACCCTCCTTAGGGCCAACGTCCTCGTTGGTCACGGCTGGCTCTCTCCAGGCCACCACTCCGTGGGCCACCACTCCGAGTTTGGCTCTGATACCATTGTTACAACCCAAACAGGAGAACTCATCCCAAAAGACTAGTCTGATGGGAGAGAGAGCCCACTTGGGTTATAAACCCCACATTGGTTGCCCATACAACCGATGTGGGACAAGTCCCATACCTTGCAATGATTCCAGTCCATAACAATCGAACCCTCCTTAGGGCCAACGTCCTCGTTGGTCACGGCCACGTTGGTCACGGCTGGCTCTCTCCAGGCCACCACTCCGTGGGCCACCACTCCGAGTTTGGCTCTGATACCATTGTTACAACCCAAACAGGAGAACTCATCCCAAAAGACTAGTCTGATGGGAGAGAGAGCCCACTTGGGTTATAAACCCCACATTGGTTGCCCATACAACCGATGTGGACAAGTCCCATACCTTGCAATGATTCCAGTCCATAACACAGTATTCTGTTCTAAATCAATTACATATCATCTACAAAATTTACATGCATGCAAAAACATTGATTTGCATCCTAAAAAACATCACACATCATTATATTCTTAACAAAACGCTACCCCATTTCAATATTATTCTTCACCAGCAACAACATCATGTGTACTTATTACCCAGGAATTAATGCTAAGATCCACAACATAAACGATCCAAATTCGAAACCAAAAAACACACATACACTTATTAATAATACACATAGTGAGTCTCTCCTTATTCTCTTTACCACCCTCTCATTATGATCATTGAGTCAAATCTTGATTTGTTATGATTTGTCTTTACAGGCATTCGGGTTTGATCGAAAATGGGATTTGTTTCGGGGATATTTATGGGTGCTTTATTCGGCATTTTGGTTATGGCGGGTTGGCGTTATATGATGAGGAACCGAAGCAGAAATCGAGCTGCCAAGGTAATGCATTAGATTAATGATCATATTATGATTAAGATTGGTTGATGTTATGAACAATTTGAGGTTTTGTTTACGTTGATCATGTTTAAAATTGTTTCATTTTAGACATTTAGGAATATGTGATGATCACAGATTTGTTATATCATAGATTCTAGTGATGATTTACATTTAGGGGGTGTTTGAATGTACTCAAAAACTTGACAAATTACTCTGAGAATGCACATACATGATGTAAACGAACCAAATAAACACGAATGGGGCATGTCCATGTTCGTTCGTTTGTTTAACTTTAACCGAACAATCAAATATGAACAATTAAATAGACGGGGTTTTCTTATTCATGTTGGTTTATAATTATTTCATAATAGTATAAATAAAGAGTTCATAAACACAAACAAATGAATTGTAATCAATGAACACCAATTCAAAGTAAAGGTGAACATCATATGTCGTGCCTAAATAAAAAGTAAACTGAATTGTAATCAGTGATATTTTTATTTCATAAACTAGAGTAAATTGTAACGGGCCTAAGAATTTTGAATGTATACACACACAAACATAACTAACAACATAAACGAGGGCAAATGAACATACATTCACAAACATGAATGAATGAACAGGACATGTGTTCATGTTAGTTTGCATAAACTATACGAACAAAAAAATTCCTCATGTCCGTTCGTTTATCAAACAAATGCACCTCTCACCGAACGCCTAACTGCACGTTTGGTTCATTTAGAAAGACCAAACATCCCCTATACTATCATTGTTACATATTGGTGCTTGTGTGATTTTGTTTTACAAAATTGTACATATACTTGTACAAATTTACCATTGTGGTGATCAAAGATTAACTATAAAAGTTTTAGTTAATTTAATTATTATAATTGAGATGTTTTATTGTTTCCACAGGCAGCAGATATAAAACTTCTTGGGTCTCTTGATAGAGAAGACGTGAAAAAACTTTGTGGTGATAACTATCCAGAGTGGATTTCGTTTCCTGTTTACGAGCAGGTTGTGAATTTTATGACTGATTATCACAGTTTTGAAGAAATAGGATCAAATAACTAATAACCAGTTGACCCATTATATTATTTTACATTTGTCTCAATAATTACTTTTTGGTCATTTTCTAGGTGAAATGGTTGAACAAAACAACTCAGCAAGCTGTGGCCGTATGTAGCTGAAGTAATTTCGTCTACCTTTGCTATTCATCATCTACATTATTATTATTATGAGTAAAGATCAAATACATATAGTTTTTTTGTAAGAACTGTGAGAATCAAAGGGGGTAAAAAAATTTTTTTTTTTTTTTAGAATTTTTTTTTCCCATGTGCTTAAACATTGTTTCTAGATGAATAATACAAAAAAAAAAAATTAGTGTAATTACGTCATTAAGGTAAATACATTAGTTTACACTAGAGTAATTATGTAATTACTCTACACGTAATTACTCTACACCAAATTATTTTTTTTATTTTTTTTTTTTTTAGTTTTTAATACTATAATACATGTTTAAACAATATGGGGAAAAAAAATTAAAAAAAAAAAAATACTCTCCTTTGATTCTCACAGTTCTTACCAAAAAAGCTATTTGTACCGATCTTTCCCCTTATTATTATTATTATTATTATTATTATTATGTTGTTGTTGTTGTTGTTGTTGTTGTTGTCGTCTCAAATATTATTTGCAGGCTGCTACTATAATAATAAAAGAATCGGTTGAGCCAATCTTGGAAGAATATCGTCCATCAGGAATTTCATCTTTAAAGTTCAGCAAGCTATCTCTAGGAAATGTTGCACCAAAGATTGAAGGTATAATAAATAATGCATCCACAACTTTTAAGTTATTTTGAGGGTATTTGGAATGTTTATCCAATCTGATTATGTGCAGTGTAAGAATTTGCTTTGAAATAGAAGTTTGAAGATGAATATTCCAAACTACTTATTTTGAAGAAAAAAATGATAAGTAGATATACATTTTTAATATGCAATACAAAAGCCCCACAGAATGACACATAACAATGCAACAACTAGATTTACATGCATATTAGTCAAAATGTTTGGCTAATAGTTGAAGTTGAGTTTTCAAGTTACTTATTATGAGCAGGTATCCGGATTCAAAGCCAAAAGCAGGGTCAGATAACAATGGACATAGATTTTAGATGGGGTGGTAATCCAGATATTGTTTTAGGAATCGAAGCAGGGGTCTCATTGCCTATTCAGGTTAGATTTGATTCAACTATTATGATATCTTTCTAGTCATTTTTAAATTAAGATCATAATATGTGTTGCAGCTAAAGGACCTTCAAGTTTTTACTATTATTCGTGTTATATTTCAACTTTGCGAGGAGATTCCTTGCATCTCTGCTGTTGTTGTGGCATTACTTTCTGAGGTAATACATATTAAACTACTTTTAGATGCTTAATCTTCGAATATTAATGGTATATTCAACAACTTTGATGGCACATTTGTGATGATTGTGAGAGATGTATACATTCTCTGCTAAATGAAAACATCCAAGTGATTGGCACTTTTGTCCAAAATGTTTACTTTTGCCAAAAGTTTTGCATATCATGCAAAATTTACTAGAAAAGTGATTTACGTTCAGCAAATAACCAAGGACAATGGTTCAAAATGTGGATCAGTCATTGTGCTTATTCTAAGATGTTAATTAAACACTTTTATACAGACTTATTAGAACTTTTTAGTCGTTGCATATGTTATATTAATGTAATTAAAGATCATACTTGTGAGAATGTAAAAAAAAAATAATTTAAACGTCGGCAAATTGTAAAAATTTAAACATAACACAACAAGACATCATAGTCAAATAATGATGATATAAGAATGATGATAGATGATATACCTTTAACAATGCAAGACCAAATACGAGCCCAAAGTACATTAGTTTTAAAAGTCAACCACGAAAGAATACAAATAGGGAGAAAGTCAACATACTAGACACTCTATTTTAAAATTGGTTCCTTATTACAAAGTAGTTTTTTTTGTTCATACTCTTTTTTGCTATGAATATTAGGATATCATGATATAAAGTAATGAAGTGTTTATATGGTCAAATAATACCAAATTGATGTTTTGTGGTATCAGCCAAAGCCAAGAATTGATTATACAGTGAAGGCGATTGGAGGCAGCTTAACAGCCATTCCTGGACTTTCAGATATGATTGAAGTAGGCTTTCTTTGTTACAAGATCACAATCTGTTAAACCATTTTTACATCATTAAAATGCTAATAACTTGTCATTGTGTATAGGATACAGTAACTTCAATTATTACTGATATGCTTCAATGGCCACATAGGATTGTTGTTCCCCTTGGCGGTGTACCTGTCGATACAAGGTAATATCAATCGATCACAAAAAGCTATACATTGGATATATAATAGCATACATAAGTTTTTATCAAGGAACTTCCAATTAGTAATAATCAAACATGTTAAATACAATAGTAATATTTTATATATGTAGTCAAATTGCAGTTTCAAAATAATAATAAATATAAATAAATAAATAAAATAAAAAAGAGTTTACATGTTAATTTCAATTCGAAATAGTATACTTATTTATATTTTCATAATTGTACAAAATTGTTCTTTCTTCACACATATTTCTAGGTTTTAGTAAGAACATCATCTAATTGTGACAATATCTAAACTTTAGTGATATATATTGTTTATGAGGCAGTGATTTAGAGCTAAAGCCACAAGGGAAGCTCATGTTAACAATTGTGAAAGCAAATCATTTGAAAAATATGGAAGTGATGGGGAAGTCTGATCCTTACGCAGTTGCATTCATTCGACCATTAGAAAAATTTAAAACAAAAGTCATCGAGAACAACTTAAATCCTGTTTGGGATCAAATGTTTATTCTAACTGTGGAAGACAAAGAGACCCAATATGCAGTTGTTGAGGTTTAATCCTTACATCCCCCATAATTCTTAGTTTCTATCATTTTGTGATCATGTTATGTTTGAATTTAAACAGGTTTTTGACGAAGATATTGGATCTGACCAAAGATTGGGAATCGCAAAATTATCTTTGGTTGATCTTCAACCTGATGTTGAGAAAGAAATTGATTTGAGACTAATGCCTTCACTTGATATGCTCAAGATCAAAGATAAGAAGGATAGAGGAAATATCATAGTCAAAGTAAGTAATGAAACATTTTGCATTGACAACTTTCCTCAATTATATTTCATCATTGTCCTTAATAAAGTAGTTTTGGTGTTTATGAGTATTTCATACGTTGAGTCAAATGTGCAATGCTTGGATGACTACACAGGTACATATATTAAAAATAGTATTGATGATTAATTAGTAGCAATGTAACAAACATTGAAGATAGGAGAGGTCGTGGGTCAAAGAGAGCGCTCTTACCATGCATGATGTCTTTTGGGTCACAAGCACAAAATATCCATTTAGAACTCCATAGTTAAGCATATTTGGTAACCTCATGGGAAGTCTTAGTGTGGTCGCCAAAAACAAAGTCATGGGCCAGTAAGGGTAGTACAACCAAACTTCTTTTGTTCAATTCCCATTTTTTGGAACATACTTTTGATCCATTAACAAAAGTATGTTGTTTTATGCAAGTTGCCTGGTAGGTTGACCCATTGTGTTTATACTTGGAAAACATTTAAACATGTCTTTGAAAGATAGATTTAAGTGTTGGTTTGAATATGCAGGCAAAGTATCACCACTTTACTAAAAAAGAACAAGATGCAGCGTTAGCCGAAGAGAAGAAGATGCTTAGAAATAAAGAAAAAATGAGAGACGATGGTACCATCAATAGCACCATGGATGCCATTCATGATCCTGCACACGTGTCCGGTTGAGGTAGTGAAATATTACTTTCAAAGTGTTGGATTGGATCTCAACTTCTCCAGATTTTCATATTTTTGTAAATCTTGTTGCATAGTTACGGTACTCATTTCTTAGTTTGGATGTTGATAGAGTTTATGTGTTTTCCATTGTTTATGATTTGCATCTTCATAAATGAAATATGTTTCATCTTGTTGTTTTCTCACATCTTTTGTACTCATGTAATAAAGGTTTGGTTTTAAAAGGCGTGAGGCGATCAGATGTGTTTTACCCCAAAAGCCCATGTTATAGGTGTGCGCATCACGTATGTGAGGCATGTGTTATTAGAAAAAATATAGAGAACTAATTATGGATAATAGGTTGATCATTGGTCTAATTTGCTCAAATATTCAAACCCATTGCTTAATTGATGATCAAATTTAAAAACCTTTGACACATTGCTATTGATTGTCTAATTTGTTTAAATACTATGCAACTGTATGGGACGCAATATCGGACCGCATCAGTTGCATCACATTCCCATCGTGGAATAAAATTGCATTAAATGCGACTATAGGTTTCGAGATCCAACCGATATGAAGGAAAAGATATTCAAAAAGTGTAAGAGTCCACAAGAAAAGATGTCAAGCGAGCTTTCGGTGTTCTAACGATGAAATGAGGTATACTTAGGCAAGCTGTGGAGTCTATGAATGTATGAAAGACTAGAACCGTTGCATAAATTTTAAAATATCTTCGAAAAGTACCTAAAAAGTTATGATGTGAAGTAGAATATTATTAAGGAAAATAGGAAGTTATTTTTAACTAGTTTTTGTTTGTTTTGCTAACTAGCTTCCTAAAAACACTAATATATGAGGAGGCAAAAGTAACTTCTTTTTAATAAGGTGTTTCCTATTTATGTTAAAGGTGGAGTGTTCAAATCCTCTAAAGTACCGACTTAAGTGATTTGAAAACAGGTTAGTTTGCCATTTAGAAAAACCTATTTTTTTAAGGTGCCACCCTTCTAGTTTGGGTTTAAATGTGTTACAACTCCTTAATGAAGTATCTTAGGTGATAATAAGTAACTAGTACTTTGTTTGTAGGCGTCGCCTCGCGAGCTTGTGGTGGATCAAGCAAACATGAGACTGTAAATGAGAAATCTGTTTCCATCCATAGTAGAATAGGTCAGAACCCGTCATATCTAAAAAGCTACACCTTCATGACCACCTTCTCAATCACACTCTGCAATAGTTGTTTCTGTCTTTGCTCCTCATCCAAACGTATATTCTCTCTTTAATATACATTTTTATTCTTATTCACATGATTAAAATTATTGTTTTCTTATATTATAGTACATTAATTTATATGATACATCGTAACACATATTTTGTCACTTTATATTAAATTTGTTTATTTCGAAAAACTTCCAGGATATAACCTGGTGATGTATATATTTTCAAACAAAACAATTTAGAATATTGCAAGCATTTTTTTGGTATCATTGTACCAATAACATAGGTTATAAGCATTATACTTGTAAAGAAATTTCACTTATTTAACTCATTACCCATTACAAATTTAATATAATCTAGATCCGCCCATTTTAGACAACATGTCGAAAATGCATACATCAACTGCACTTTGTTAAAATAAAATTAAAAAAACATTTTGACTCCTTACATTACAACTTATTTGTATTTTTTTTCTTTATACTTTTCCTAAAGACGTAGTAAAACTTTTACAAAGGATGCACAATTTTTATGGTCCGACAATTTAGCATAGCCCTTCACAAACCTTGTACCAAACCCAATTAAACAACACATCTAAAACAAAACACAAATCAAAACCTTAACAACTTCAAAATTTGTTCTTCATCTTGTTCTAATCAACAAAAAAACATGTCAAAATTTGACCCATATGAACATCTCAAGCTTGTTAAAAACCAAGACGGCACACTTACCCGCCTAATTGTATTCCCACAAATTCCCGCTACCGGGGAGGATGACATCCTCCCCGGTCAAACGGTCGTAACCAAGGATGTTACACTCGACGCCAACAAAAACACATGGGTGCGTATTTTTCGACCAGTGAAAATACCCTCAAATGATAGCAAAATTGTAAGATTGCCATTGGTCATGTACTTCCATGGTGGTGGTTGGATTAACTTCCAAGTATCAAGTTCAACGAACCATGAATCCATGAACAAACTGTCGTACGAGGTTCCGGCTATTATCGTCGCCGTAAACTACCGTCTAGCGCCGGAGACCAAACTCCCGGGCCAATACGACGACGCATTGGATGCTTTAAATTGGGTAAAAGCACAATCCACGGATCCGGATGGCGACCCGTGGATGACACAATATGTTGATTTTTCTAGGGTTTTCCTTTATGGAATCTCGTGTGGAGCCAACATTGTTTTGCAAACGGCTTTACGAGTTATCAATGAGGTAGGTATATACGGGAATTGGATTTTAATAATCTAAACTTTGCCTTGTTGGCCGGTAATAATTTGTACTTAAGAAAATTCGCTACAACGGTCCCAACTTTTAAAGTATTTTCTTCCAATGAGCTTTTGTAAACCGAGAACTAACCTATTTTCAAAACTGAAAGAGTATTAAAGTTAAAAAGATCGTTAGAGGAAAATCGTTTAAAAGTTAGGACTGTTGTGAGCAATTTCTTAAATATAGATTATTGTCAGCAAACGAGACAAAGTTTGGATTATTAAAATCCAATTCTCCATTATTATAACGTGAAAACTAAACTAAGTAATTTGATAATCACAAGGTTATATCATTAACTAATTTCCAACGTTAAGCCTATAGCTAATCCATTCTTTCTAATTTTTTAAGGACATATCGCCATTAACAATAGCAGGAATCATACTATGTGAGCCCTTAATAGGAGGCAAAAAACGAACAAAATCAGAGATAAAACTAGCAGCAGACACATTGTTTCCATTGCCAGTGATTGATCTATTATGGGAACTTGCATTGCCAAATGGTACAGATCGCGATCATAGATTTTGCAATCCGTTAGCGGATCAACAAGTGAAGGAAAAGATGGGTAAGTTAGGGAGATGTTTGGTTATAGGATTTGGAGGAGATCCATTGATTGATAGACAACAAGAACTTGTGCAAATGATGGTCATGCAAGGAGTTGTGGTTGAAGCAAGATTTGATGATGTAGGATTTCATGCAATTGAAATGGTTGATCCAAGAAGAGCTTCTGCAATCCGTAATTTTGTTAAAGAATTCATTAATTAATTGAATTTTTGTGCTTGATTACTTGTTTAATTTCTTTTATGGTTTTTTTTTTTTGTAACAATGTTATGTATATTTACGTTTAAGAGTGGACAATTTGATTTTTTTTTTTTGTTCAAAATCAATTTAACACGAGTCTAGACTAAGAAAAAAGAAAGCATAGGGTGGGTTTTCCCTTAGGGGTTCCCATCCTGGGGGGAGGTCACAGGTTCGATTCATGCACACCACAAAAAAATTCCCCGTGACGGTTTGAGCTTAGGCAAGGAGGACACCGGTGCGTGGGTAGGGATTCGAACTTAGGACCAATAGGTTAGGGTTGTACAAGGATTTCCGTTGATCTACGCCTTTCAAAAAAAATATATAAAACATGTGTCAACGGTTAGATATATTTTTATATTTATTTATTACAAAAAAAAAATGTGATTACTCGTAGATGTGTTATACATATAAATACTAGCTAACTTTAATTTGTTAGGAGAAAAAAAAAAAGTATCATACCTAATTAAACCCTTCACTCCCAATGGCCAAATGTACGTGTGTTTTTAATCATAATAGACGAGTTGGTGATAACAATTTTGTGTCGTTTATTTGTCTTGATTATTAGATAGGGGTTCTGCTAAATGTTCTCACTTTTGTCTTTTTACTTGTAATACCTTCCGGTTAAACAAGTTATATTTGTAATATTCCTCTCTTTACACGATTTAAAAAAAAAAAAAAAAAAAAAACCCTTGATGTTCCAAGGAGAGGAAGAGTGAAATGCCAATGGCCCACACGGTCGAGTATACAACGCATGGACAAAGCTAGAAGGAAAACGCCTAATAACATACAAAAGGGACAACATAAGAGAAAACAGTGTGCGACCAGGATCGAGTGTCATATACCTGACCCCAATCCAAATGCGGGGAATTAAGTTGAACGGCCACAACGGTAAGCTAGACTTGGTGTTATTGTGACGATCAGGCGTAACATTATCTCCGACGATCCATGCAAGTTTGGGCAAAGCAACCTACCACGATAATCTTCCAAACATTTAATAACAAGATCCTGGCAGGTAACGTACTATTTACAAGAGATGCACATCCTATTAGTAAAGCAATTGTCCATTGGACCAAACTTGTGACCATTGGGTAAATTCCCCAACTCACAAACCTACAAACAATAATTAATGCGTCATAGTGAGAACCCTCTAATGCTCACCGTGACGAAACTTACCAACATTCTATGTTGCCTGATATATCAATTTCGGTACAAAAAATCGCTTCAACCTCGTATTACCTCAATCCTTAACGAATTGGTACCAATTTTTAAACACTAGCTAATAATAAATTGCACCATGGAAATTGAACTTTCACACATATTTACTTAAAATTCTACCCTCCATTTATTAAAAATATTACTAATTTCCAGAGTGACCCCATTTATAAAAACAATATGACAAAATAACCATGTGTTCAACATTTCTTCAAAACTAACCAATATTTTGTGACATACCACTTGAGTCACTGACTACTCATGTGGTAATGCCTATGCCATACTCATAACCCCCTTGCGAAACGGACCAACCAACCGACCCACACCCACTCATGATCCCCATTACTCCCTCGCAACCCAGGCCTACTCATTACCTTGGCTCTAGCACCTCACAATGGCAAAAGCAGAGAGGTTTAAACGCCTCAAAGCTCCTCCCGCTTTTTAAAATCAAATTCTTTGACCTGCCCAGACCAGCGCGCTAACTCTGACAAGATTTTATGTGATGTTTGCACCAACAGTATGCGACCTATAAAAACACAAACGAAAAGAACACGCGATTCTTTCAGAAGAAAGAAGGTAGATATTCGCATCCAAGGCCTTTACAATTAAACCTTCCTCCTTACAGAAAGAACACAAGATACAGCCAAACTATTATCTTTGACACCTATTCGAAACAAGTTGCATACACAACAAATACACGGAACTATAACACCAATATGAACTATAACAAAGAATAGAATGGAATGATTTTTCGATAATAAAAATCTTTTCATTCTCCTAGTTTGCAACCCCGAATGTATGGGTGGTCGAACTTTATGTATTTGACCCAATACGAACGATACTTTGTCATTGCCAACTCAAGCCATGGTTTCATGTTTCCGTTATAGTGAATCACAGCTGCTTTCTCGATATCCTTTTTATCAACGCTTGGGTTATACCCTAGCCCGAGTACATGCCATGACTTGTCAAGCGGATGTGTCAACCCGTAAAATGTCATCAATCCAGGTGGCAAAGTCCCAAGCTTCCATAAAACCCGATCTTCATTCTGATAACAACACAAGCAGTAAAATATTTACATTTAATCAACAGTTTAATGTAATAATGACAAGCATCTGACATGAATCTAGAGATTAAAAAAAATTATTACAGTTAAATCTTACCATATTTTGCCATCTGTGGTAAATACCAGTTATATCCTTCTTCTTCCACACATCAAGATCAAACATATTCATCCCATAAGCCCAACCACACGCATTCGGGTCAAAATTTCTTGCAATATGAGGATTTGAGAAATTTAAATACTTGTCGAAACGGTGAAAGCTTTCTCCACATGTTTCAACAGCACCGTTCACTTTCCCATTCAGATCAACCTTCCATAACCCTGTTAAGTCTTTTTGGACAACGATATCGTCATCTAGGAAGAGGATTTTGTTCAATTTGGGATAAACTTGAGGGAGATAAAACCGAAGGTGATTCAGCATTGAAAGATACTTCGGGTTTCTGTACTTCAAGTTTGATGAACCAGTTGATTGATGATCTGATTTAAAATAGTATTCTTTCATTGCAGCGGATTCTAGTTGTCTAAGAACCGGGCAGTAGGATGAGTTTAGCCACTTAAATTCATCAACATTTTCTACATGGATTGTAGCTTTACCAGGTGGGTTCAGTAAAAACCACATATTCATTGCTCCAAAATTCAATTTATCAGATACAAGATGAAAAACATGTTTCTCTGGTTCCTGTATTTGACGCAAATAAAATCATTAGAATTTAGAACCATTATAAAGCTTACAGCCTGCTAATTATAATTTATACTTAAAAATGGGAACGGGTCAATTGGGATGAAACTTGAAACTTGAAAGTCGGTTATAGTGTACTATAATACTTGCAGCCTCCCAAATAACATAGTCGTTGCGATCATTTTAATGCTTCAACTATAAATCATAATTAGACAAAAATATTTGCAAGTCAACGCAACCCGGCTAGTACAAAAGGCATGTTTCGACATGTTCAATGCTTACTTGGATTATAGCTAATCAAAATTTTATCTTTCACAATCTGCGAAGTATTTATGTTTGACGGGCGATGGCATGTTCAAAAATCAAAATTAGTTGTAAAAACGGGTAACTAATATTGCAAATCGTTGTACTAATCTATGATGTTTTCTAATAAGAGAAGATGTGTAAACATGTATACCTTAGCATTCTTGATAGTCGAATTCACAACAACCGATGCAGCCAAGACATTATCGGAGAAAAGAGCATAATGATAGAGATCTGGATTCTCAAGATTCTCACTCTTTGGGAACACTCGTTTCTCCAATGGTAGAAGATAATAGTCAATTGTTAGGCGCATGGATAAGCAATGAATTCCATTTGGAATTGTTTTGGCTGCTATTTGACTCAAAAACATGCTCTGTTTCTTCAAGCTACGAACTTGTTCATCTGCTGACTGAAGCATAGCTCTCAGCTTTCCCGTGACTAACTTACAATCATAAAGCTGATCTTTAGCTTTAGACAGTAGTTGACCCATAGTTTTGATTTTCTCCGCAACACTAAGAATAACATCATCAACAAAACACAATTGAAATTTCGCTATAGATGGCAAAAATAGGGGGTCAGATGGGTCGGGGAAAGGGTCAAACTGGACAGAGTAGGACCAACCTACCAAGTACCAACACTTTTCTTTATGTTTATTTTAGTTTGATAAATACTAAATACATTAGATACGATTACAAAGCTACTTTACTTTGGGGAGTGGATGTTTGTAATGATAATCATAGAATCAGTTGTAATTGGTAAACTGAATGTGTTGTAAAAGGTAGTGCTAACAGATAGGATATCGGGGTGACCAAAAGGACACACCTGTAAAAACCACTTGACTTTCTGTTAAGTGAGAATAAGAAGTCTTTCAAATTTATTTTTTAACGGAAAATCAGGTAATTATATTTTACTCATACATCGTCACCTAGCAGAAATAGTTATCCAAAACCGACTATATGACTCTTAAATAGTCAAAAGCAAGATCTGTCCCCATAAGTCGATACCACGGTTTAAAGAAAAGCTAAATTTGTTTATCCAAACGCTAAAACTAATCCTTGTGTGAGCTATAAAGTTTTAGAAAACAAATCCAAACAACCCCGTAAAAAATATTTGTTTATCCAAACGCTAAAAACTAATTTATGTCACTAGTTCGACCAATTATCTATAACATATAACCAAAATTCATTTTTTTTAATGATAGGCAAGGCAACTACTGACCTGTGATTAAGATCAGCATCTGCAGTAGCATCGCCTAAAGCCCGTTGACTTTCTTTAAGTTGACCTTGTAGTTCACGTGCTAACTGTGTCTTATTTTTCATTGTTGCAAGGCTCATATAAACCCTAGCCATAATCATTTGATCCCGGACCAATCGTATAGTCGCGTCAATGTTCTCATTATCGTTCTCTTTTCTCCAAATACTGTACTTTCCAAGAAAAGCAGAGTCAACTGATTTTGACCTTTGGATGGCTGCGTTTTCAAGCTTTATGATGACATCATCATCTTTTTTCACTAAATCAGCCGCTCGACTTTCACGTCTTTTATCTCTAAGTTGCTGCAAGAACAGTAAACAGGAGTAAATTCAATCATGACACATGAGGTGGTATGTTACTACGCTCCATTAAAAAGTTCAGATTACAAATTTACAATATTACCCTTCTTGCTAGTTTTGCAGGCGTATCAACTGATTGAGAATGATCATCTATAGTCTTCTCCAATGTACCAGCCGAGGTCCATTTTCTATTACTTTCCGTTATCTAATAAGAAAATTTAAATCATACTTTCTTGCACAACGAAAAACAGCATAAAAATTAAGAGCCTAATAGCCTATTGTGTAAAGCTATACTAACCTCAACAGGAATGGAATTATTATTGATCACATTTTCTTGCCCAATAATTTTCCAAGAAGCCGATAAGTTGTTTTTACGAAAAGAATCAAGACTCAAAGGTCCTAAATCGTCTGTGCTGGCCTTGATAACATCAATAACCTAAATTATATAATAGTAACAAAAGAAAATATGAGATCCTAATGAATAATAATTGTTGAATGAAACTTTTTCATATACTTTAGCTGCATACCTTTTTGGTGAAAAGAGACCGGATGTGTTGTAAAGCCAGCTTTGCTCTCCAATCTACATCCTGCACTCTTGCTCAAAGTAAGTATCAAACCATTTGAATTTTGAAATATAAATAACGTAAATGAGAAATGGAAAAGAACAATACTTGCTTGCCGATACTTGCTGATAAATCATATTCATCTGCATATGATAAGACGAATAAGATATTGAGAAAGAATAACTAAAGCACAAGAAGAGAAGTCAAGCAGTCAAACATATATATAATTCAATCTGCATAATAGGTGGTATTTGGAATAGCCTCAAGTCCTAATCGATCTCAAACGAGAATTAATTTATGGCTAACTATAACACGCGATAAGTTTTATTGATGAAGAAACTAACTCAAAACTTCATACAAAGCGCTACCAATTAACATTTACATGGTATAAATAGCTGACCTAACGTGTTAGACTATAGCTAGGATACATATTAATTAATTTACATAATAATAATCTAAAACACATCCTAACATAACAAGTATAGGATACTAGATAAATATCCACTATTTAATTAATATTCTAGGACACGATAATTACAACTAATTATTAAACCATAATCACATTTATAATCTATAGTCATCCACTCCATAAAACCCTCCTCAAGCCTTGCATACCAAGTCGGTTTCATTGTTCGAAATTCCCAACATAGTTCATCTAAACCACACATCTTTTTTTTAACGGTGACTTTCTTATGAGTGACCCATTGTCACGATGCCGACCGAAGTCATCACCCCGCCAAGGCTGGCCAAACTCCGTGTTCTATCGGATCCGGGCCGGCTTGTCAGCCTTGGTGGCGTTTCCCCCGGAAACCATACTGCCTCCACACGAGTTGCCTCGATGAAGTAACAGTCGGATGAAAACCGGGGTGACGCTCAGGATCGAACCACCCTCGGTGGGTTAGTCACCATCATTACGCACTATTGCCTCACTATTTGATGCAGACGGGGATCGAACCTGAGTCTCCTAAGGAGAACTCAAGTCTTTCCACCACCTAATCTATAGATCATTGGCATCTGAACCATGCATCTAATTGTGTGTTTTAAAGAAAAGAAGACACACCCTTTTGAGTGTTTGGATAATTGAATTAACAGAAGCAACTACACTTATCTACTTATCTGCTTATTCTACACTTAACAAGTCGTTTTCAATAACGAGTTTGACATCGCTTACTTCAAACAAATCGTTCTTAACGCATTCAAAACTACAAGGAGTAAACACATCATTCTAATGTTTTTTTCCTAATCATACCGAGTTTCGACACCAATAAACGATTAACAATTCGTAACAACTCTTATCCAAACAACCAAATATCACTAATCAAAAAACACCCCCTAAACCCAATTCTAAATTACATTAAACAGCACATTTCAAACAAATCACACTTCCAACTATTAAATCACATTAAAAATAAATTAAATAATAATAATAATAATAATAATAATAACTAACCATTTGAAGAATACATTCCAGTCCCAAAGAAGTAACCTAAAGGAGCAAGAAAAAGAACCAACACAATAACCACAATTATCATCCAAGATCCATTCCCTCCACTATTCCTACGCCCAACCGTCATTGAATTCCCTCTCTTTATTGCCATTGCACCCTAAAATAATAATAATAATAATCATAACAATAATAATATTAATAATAATAATATTAAAATTGTTTATTAAATCAATCAATGTATACATGCAAAACCCAAAACAATTACCGGACAGAGAGGAAGATCAAGTGAATTAAAAAAACCCTAACTTTATTATCAATCACATTACATTGGCTAATTGGGAAGCAAGAAAAAGTTAAAGAAACAGAAGATAATGGAACGGTGTCGTTTTAAGTGGAAACTGTGTGAGGTGTGAGTGGTGGGTGTTGAGATCTGTGATGATGGGTATGGGTTGTTGTTAATATTATTATTAGTGATTCAATTGAATTGAATTGAATTGAATGGTGGTGATGAATTTTTTTTTTTATGTAAGGTTTTGATTGATTTTGTGAAATGTGAATTGTGTTTGGATTGTTGATTGATATAATAATAATAATAATAATAATAATAATAATAATAATAATAATAATATTATTGGTGTTTTGTTACGTGACGACGTCGTTTTCGGTTATGGTACACCGACACCCGTGTGTATTTAAAGCGCAGTGTTAAGGTCTTGAGTTTTGATTGCTTTGTTAATAAAGAAAGTCACACGGTGTTTTGAGATATTAAATGATTGCTGAATACTGTTCTTCCATGTTTTTTTTTAACAATCAAACGGAACTTTTATTCAACACACCCAAACGACGATACAAAAACAAGGCTGCAAAAAACAGCGACCACTCACCGTTCGCCCCGGTACATTTAGCAAGAGACTACCTGGACCACTCACCCGATGACATACCGTTACATGGTAAACTTTCGCAAATAATCTACAACAAGAGATATTTTCGCAAATAATCTACAACAAGAGATATTTAATTGGAAAAATGGATTTAATTACTCCCAACTATCGCCTGTTGGCGGATAATACTCCCAACTATCACTTTGGCCATTAGCACTCCCAACTTTCAACTTGTTGGATTTTATCACTCCCAAACTAACTGAGGTCTAACCTCGTTAGTTTTCGTGGCCAAAATGTAAAAACCAAAACTTTGGGTCATTTTTGAAACATTTTATTATTATTATTAAAAAATAACTTATTACTTATTATTATTATTAAAAACTATTATTATAATAATAATGTATTAAAAAATTATTATCTTTTAAAAATTTTATAAATCCCAACCCCCCCCCCTCTTTGTCTCTCTAAACCACCACCACCTCCGCCTTCACCGTCCATCACCTCCACCTCCACCTTCACCGTCCATCACCTCCACCTCCACCATCACCCATTGGTGGTGGAGTTCAAAGAGAGAGAGAGAGAGTTCAGAGAGAGAGGGAGTTCAGAGAGAGAGAGGCGGAGCACCGCCCTGCACCACCATCGCCTGCACCACCCCCATCCCCCTCCCCCTCCCCTATTCCCCTTCTGTTGACCGAAACCCCCACCACCCCTTTCCTATCTCTAAATCACCAACAACCACCACCACCCACCACACCTTCCACCACACCGGCCACCCACCTTAATCGCCGTAACCCTAACCCTAACCCCCATTCCAAAACCCTCCTTAATCGCCGTAACCCTAACCCTAACCCCCAAATTATACTTGATGAAGAAGAAGAAGAACAATCTACATCACTTGAAACAACCACCCAAAACTGTCAACCTACCAACAATATCTCTCTGTAAAACCCAGACGCCACCACCACGACCACCAGTCCTCCCTCTCTCTCTCTCTCTAAAAACCCTAATTCCCCTGTTTTAGATGTTTGTTTTGCCACGATTAGCAGTCCTATTCACCTTCTGTTTTAGATATGCGGTGGTGAAGGGGGAGATGGTGGTTGCAGGGGTGATTGGGTTAAAGATGGTTGTTGTGGGTGAAGGGGAGACGGTGGTGGTTGGGGGTGACGGTGGTTATGGAGTATGACGGTGGAGGCGGTGGTTGTGAAGTATGACAGTGGAGTGGTGGTGGTGGTGGATGACGGTGAAGGGTGGTGGATGAAGGTGGTGAAGGGTGGTGGTGGTTTAGAGAGAGAAAGGGTGAGGGTAGGTCTAAAGAAGGAAAGGGGGTGTTATAAACTTTAAATAATAATAATAATAATAAAAAGTTTCAAAAAAGTCTCTTATGTTTAGGTTTTCTCATTTTTGCCACATAAATTGTCCCTTAAGTTTAGTTTTTTACATTTTGACCACGAACACTAACTGGGTTAGACCTCAGTTAGTTTGGGAGTGATAAAATCCAACAAGTTGAAAGTTGGGAGTGTTAATGGCCAAAATGATAGTTGGGAGTATTATCCGCCAACAGACGATAGTTGGGAGTAATTAAATCCATTTTCCCTATTTAATTTCAAATTTACTTTAGAAAATCACAATTTTATTCAAAATTAATAAAAGTTAGTAAAATAACTTGGTAAACCGATATCCAATCCTTTCTTTTAAATAAATAGTAAAACAACTTGTTAAACCAGTATCCAACTCATTTTTTTAAAAGCACTCGCATTCCATTAACTATATTATGTGAGTAGGTTCTTCATATTTTAAAAAGTGTATTTGAGGGGTTGTAAGTCGAGGAGAAAAAAAAATGTTATTGTTCATCTGTATATTTGAAAAGCTACTATTCACCATCAAAATTTTTTAATATTTTTTGAAAGTGATTGTGAGTTAATGAGAGAGAAAATGTGATGATAAAGTTATAAAAAATATTATTTAATAAAAATGAGCGAGAAAATAAAGTGGTTTTTAGTGTAATTTGACGAATGGAGATAGAGAATAGGATGTGAATGATCTAAAGAGGGTTTAATATGCAAGGTTTAGTAGGGGCACATCTTTTTGCGGGCCCATATCCCCCTCCTCGGTTTTTTGCTTAAAAGTGTAAGTTTTATCGAAAAACTCCAAAAATTTTAAATATATGAATTTTTTTGAGTCTCCTCTGATTTTTTTTTTCATTATAACTTTTAGTCTAATGCCAATGAGTAAATTAATCAATTAACCTATTTAACTAATAACTTAAAGACCAAAACTTTATTTAATCCATTAACATATTATATACTATTAATAATCCTTATGATTTGAACAGTTGTTTGTGGCATGGTTGTAATTTTTCCATTATTTATGTCCCTTTATTAAAGAATCTATCCATCATCCTTATCATCAAGCATTCATCAGTCTAATCTTCTGCCACGTCTAAAACAGATGGCATCACCATGTTAATCTCACAAACAAGACCTCCTTCACACGCCTTTTCTCATCTTTATCTCTCTGTACAGACCGCCTCTCCCTCATCGATTCATCACCGCCTTCACCCTTCACCTCCATCTTTCTTCCTGCAAATTAAAGCCCCATTTAAAAGTTCCCATACCCATTAACCCAAGCATAGATGGACGCCGGCTATGGTCGTATCGCCGTCATCCTGCGAGTAGGTGGTGGATTGTGGTGGCTGGTCGTTGTAAACAATTACGGTAATAACAGCCGTCACCGGAGCTCTTTTGGCGTCGTGGCGGTACCTTTTCTTCACTTTTGTGAACCACGATGATTGTTCAGTTTGCTTCATAAATTTACTGTTTTTATTTTATTTTATTTAGGCCTTTAGTAGTGTTTGATTGGAAATTCTATATTGGCATGGATTGTTTTGATTTCAGGTCCTATTTTCTTCCTTGGGGTTTCAGATTCCAGAGATTCGGTTTCCTATATAAAGAGGTATGTGAATTGTTTTCCCTTTTTTATATTTTCATTTTCGTTTTGGATTTTGATTTTAGATTAAACCGTTCTATTAATTAACATGACAAAAGAAAAAGAAAAAAAATACCCTAACATTGCAAAAAGGTGACTGCAGCTTCAGATGGTGCAATTAATTTATGGGATTTGAAAGAAGCAAGAGGTATGTTTGCAATATAATTTATTAGTTTACTGGTTATTGTCCGTTTTGATTGCACCCTATTATATTGTCTTAATTTCTTGCATCAGGTAAAGCTTATGTTTAACAGATGTACATGAAGTATGCGGTTGTGGTGATGAGACAAACGCCAACCCAATTGAAGTACAAGGACACCTTGCCGTCCGATTAGACGATTGTGTCGCTTCAGTTGAGGTTCGGTTGAACCAACCACGCGTCACACCCTTTCCTTTAGTCTGTATATCCATTTCAAGTAAGCAACAATGATTCCAAAAACCATGTACATATGATCTTTTGAATATATACTAATTTAACTTACTTTTCTCAAAGTTTGGTTAATTGTTGTATTCTTTGTTCATAAATGTAACATCCGGCCTCCTTCACCACCAATATTGTCCGCTTTGCCCATCCAGAGCTCACGGATTTGTTTTTGGTTGCCCCGATGGAGACTTCCCAGGAGGTCACCCATCCTGGAATTTCTCCCACCTAAGCACGCTTAACTGTGGAGTTCTCCTCTCATCCACTAACATTAAGCCCCAAAACGCGTTGGTGATTTAAGAGGCAAGACATTACTTATGAACCAAGGATCTCTCCTGGCCACGGCCGATGTGGGATTTTTCCTGGGGTGTCACATTCACCCCCTGTTAGAGTCTCATCGTCCCTGATGAGGTATGCACCCACCATCCCGAACTGCACAGGAGTGGCTCTGATACCATCTGTAACATCTGGCCTCCTTCACCACCAATATTGTCCGCTTTGCCCATCCAGAGCTCACGGATTTGTTTTTGGTTGCCCCGATGGAGACTTCCGAGGAGGTCACCCATCCTGGAATTTCTCCCACCTAAGCACGCTTAACTGTGGAGTTCTCCTCTCATCCACTAACATTAAGCCCCAAAACGCGTTGGTGATTTAAGAGGCAAGACATTACTTATGAACCAAGGATCTCTCCTGGCCACGGCCGATGTGGGATTTTTCCTGGGGTGTCACAATGAAGATTGTTATACTCCAGTGTTGTAACGTTAGATAGTTGTCTAATGTTTGTGGTAATTGTGCAGATGGTTTGGAAAAATATTGGATATTTAGTGATTCTAAAGCCTGGAGATGAACAGATGATTGCGGGATTTGTTAATAAAAGAAATTATTTCATCTATTTCAGAGATGAATACACGAGGATGATATGATATACAATGCTTTTAGTAAAAAGAAATAAAAAACGAATAGACAAGGGTATATGATTTCATATAAAAAATTTTTAATATGCATTTGATTTCTTAATTGTTATATTATTGGCTAATGTTTACCTTTGTTCAGTCGTTTCGTCTTGCTTGATGGGAGCAAATTCACGGTGCATACGGATGTCTTCAAGACGGGCAAAATGCGAACCAGAGCTATGTGAGCGACCGGATGCCTATCGAATCATTGTACATCACTTACTGAACATTAACATGCATAAGAAATTGGGCATAGAGTTATGTATTTCGTTAATCGGGTTTTCTGATTTGTGATATGTAACGAAGGTGTCTGTTTATCATCCTTTAGTAACCTTTTACTGCAGTCAAGATTTGATTTTTTGGTTATCATTCTCCTAGGTAATGTTACTTAATAAAGTTCTTTTTCAACATTTACCTATAAAGAGCCTTTTTGTGATTATTGGAAGGTTAGTCAACTTGGGGAAGCATTTAACTAACTACAAAATCACACTGTCTACTTTTAGAGTTACATTAACCTTCATTTGATAACACAGTTATAAATCTACATTTCATAATATACGTATGTAATAAGCCATAAGTGATGATTTTGTTTATAATTTTATTTCAGGTTGGAAGATTGGAGCAGCCTTGCAATTGAAGTAAGGAGGGGCATGACCGGTCGCATGTAGGCTTTGTGGGGAAGGTTCGGAATCGGTGGAGCTTTGTTGCAGCCAATATTTGGAATAAAATCAGTGTTTGGTGCAAGATACATCCCATTATGCGTTTACTTTTAGGGTCTGTTGGAAATTCACAAGATAAATGGGCTTCGTCGCGTAGTTCTTACTGCTTGCTGGCTGATTTGGAAAGAGGGAAACAAAAAAATTTTCAACTGGTGAAGAGTGGTTCCTGATCGTATCTTGGGCGATGTTATAACACTTTCATTTATGTGGATACGAAGTCGGGCAAGGCATCATTCATGGGATCAGGACACAGGTGGAAGGTATTTGATATGTAAAAATTATGTTTTAAGGTGAGTATTGACATGTGATGTAATACTTCTAAATATCACCTTGCTCATAAAATTTTTGTATTTAACTTTGGGCTATCAATGAGAAGAAGTTTGCAGTTCAAAAAAAAAAAAGGAGAGCTGGTAGAGGTTGTGGTAAAAAATTTTAATTTTGGTGTTAAACTTGGGTAAAAAATATTGAATATTTCCACACAAACGACTAGGCCAATGATGTGTATGCGCATAATTTTGGACATCTTCAATTTCAGGTGATCAATCCATCACGTATTTTACTGTTATTCAGACTTATATTCTTCGCATATGTTGACTAAATTTGGTGAATGAAGTAATGCAAATGCACAATTTGACATGTTGACGATTGAGAGAAGGCAGTTGTCATCAACTCATATTCAATGTGGTTTCATAGTTCAATTAGTATCGAATTTAGATATAGTAAGTGTTACAAATTGAAAGATAGATATTATGTGTGAATGATGTTGATATTGTTGAGATGCTTATTTTTGTTTCATTTTGGAGTTGAAAATATGCTAACATAAAGACCTTGGGTGTTGCGGATGTTGATCAATACCGAGCAAATGTGTCGCTTATTTTTCCACCATGCTAGCCGTTTGCCTGACAAGGTAAGATAGTGAATTTTTAGTTTGGTTACTTATAGACTATTACTAACCTATACATGTGTTTAAGTCTACTATAAACAATGTGTCAAAGAGTTGTTGACCCGACTATGGAATTTTCCGATTTAACTATCATTAAAAACAGTTGTACTTGTCAGCGTTTGTAACTTAATTTAACATATCATATGATAGCAGTGGTTGATGCATGGACTTTATATATGGGAGGCCTCAATGTAACTCAAATGGTTGTTTGCATTTTTGTCTGTGTATATGATTTTAAACTAAGTGTTTACTTATTTGCTGTCATTTGCCATTCCTATTTTATGGGTTTTATAATCTCTTTATTTGTAAAGTTGTTTTTTCCAAACTTTTAAAGGTTATATGCAAGTGGATTTAGGTTAAGAGCTTGATTATTGATCTTTACCTTCATGACTATAGGTTGGAACAGTTGTAGTTACCCGTGATGATGGAAGATCAGTTGTTGGCCGACTTGGTGCTATTTTTAACAGGTATATACGATGGCTTTTAGAAAGCATGAGCGTAAGTTTGAAATGTAGCAATACTCCATATTTAGTCCGCGTACTATTTATAACGCAACTGTTTGTTTTAATTATTTAGGATATTACTTATTACTGACATTTTCAATTATTGTATGTGGTTTATGGGTTATGAATACGTGAGCCAACATGTCTTGGTGGTACTACAAAAGTCCTTGTAAAGCTCAACATCTCAACAATCCTAGGTATGTTACTCTCTGGCCGCAACGTGTACCTGTAAGTGATTGCCTTGATGTTTATGCAAGTTTATTCAAGAATGTGTGTAATCAATCATCACCGTAAGTTTTCACCGAAATGTAGGTTGCTTCAGAGAGGGAACTGGAAATTTTGAAGCACTGTGACCTTTGGAGTCTTTCTTGAAGCCAAGAAACTCTACATTAAATGGTTGACAAAACAAATCAATTGTTTGTTGTATGCAATTCTTGTCAAGTTTTCATCTTTTTATAGTAAAAAGTGGTTTCTATATTGAATTCTTAGGATTAATTCTGGATACAGTTTTACGAGAGGCCGCCGCAACGCGGGGCCGTGAATACCACTAGTTTACCTAATAACCCTAAAGCCCATGCCTATGTTTTAGAAGAAAAGAAAAAAAATGGTCGCACCATCCTAATTTTTTATTCTAATTGGGTGGGATTAAGGTTTGAAGATTTGGTCTAGAGACGAGGGCCGTCGAAAGCAAGGTCTAACTTTAGTTTGGTGAGGGGTTATGGTTGCAAACGAGGCGAGGCGAGTTCAATGTTGATTTGGTGAGGGTTGTGGTAGAAGGCGAAGCCGAGGTTGATTTGGAGTCGGTTTTTCAGCAGGGAGCGATACCAGGTTAGTTGAAACTTGAATTTGGACTTTGCTTTAGGTATTTGACCCAACCTAAACCAGATTTCCGAACGAAACTTAGTGGTAGGAAAAAGTTTTTATCGGCCCCATGACTCCCCATCCCTACTTAAAATTTCAAGATCTGCCACTGAAAATTAAGGTAGGGGACTTTTACAAAAAAAAAAAAAAAACGTAAAATATGTCATTTTTATGAGATTTGTTGTTTAACGTGATTAGTAGACAACTGTGAATGAAAGGATGTGGTTTTTATCAAGATTGGGATACAATAAAATTGGGATGCAATGCGCATCGACGACACTTAATGTCAATGTCACACATGTCGTCTCTCAGTGTTTGCCTATAAATACCCAACTTGTGGGCCTCATTGAATCTAAAGAATTTTCAACGTCTCAAATGTTTGTTTCTTCTGAGGCATGTGTAGTGGGTGATGGATGAGACTTGATGGATTAAAATATTAATAAAGTGAGATGAGGTGCTTCATGGGGCTCTATATAAAATAAGTGTGTAGTGCATATAGGATTTGATGAGGATTAAAATATTATTGTTTGAATGGGTCTAGAAGAAGTGGGGTGTAAATATTGATTAAAATATTAATTTAAAAGTGTTTTTTTATAGAAAAGGAATGGGCACCGGCGTGAGTGGCTCGTTCATGAGCCGAGCCGAGCCGAACCAAGCGGCGCGTTGCTTGTGCTTGGGTCGTTTACAACCGAGCCGATCCAATTAATCAGCTCGTATACAACTGAGCCAAATTCGAATGAGCATTTTTTTAGCATCAAATTTTTGAGCGAGCACCAAGCGACTTGGACATCCCTACTGTCTAGTGTTTCATCCCGTTTATATTTGTAGAGATATTTAGTACCAATATTGGGTCTCAAGTTTTTATGCCTTAAAAAGTAGCAATAATGCATTGCATAAAATGGTTCATAAATGACAATGTTGTGACCGATAATGATGTCATGGTTGATGAGGTGATGAGCAGATTATAGAAAACAATGACGGGTGAGGCGAGCCTTTGGCTGTGCTTGGTCATTTACAAACCAAACTGAACCGATCGACTGATTTACAGTCAAGCAGAAAACCAAAGAAGTAGTTTTTAAGCGACTGTCAGGTAACTTGGACAACCATAAAGACAAACAACATTAAACAAATATATAAACAAACGTAAAGTGATGATGAAAGTGAATGTGCTCTTGTTTGTTGGTTCAACTCTTTAGTTAATTACCAATTCTAAAATTTGATTTGGGTGATAGGTCGATAACTGATAGGCCAATGAATAATAAATAAAGTTACATAAATGTGTACGCAAACATAAACAACAAAATTTAAACGAGAAAATATAAATGAACGTTTATGAATGTAAATGAACGAACATGACATATGTTCATATTGGTTCTCTTAACTAAAGGAATATCATTTTTTCTTCATATTCGGTTATTATTACTATATTGTTCAGCACCACAATAACTACCACTTTTAGGAAAAAAAACTGATTTTGGTTTAATCTTGACCATTTAGATTGGGTGGTTATTCTTGAGATTAAATCTCAGCCACAATAATTAGGTAGTTACTCTAAAAATTTGGCAGTTTTTTTCTTGAGAAAGCAGTTTGCAGGTTTACCTGGTTATCAGGACCCAACAGTTGCCGCTAAATTCATCCCTATAAAGTCACTTCCACCTCACCAAAATTGGTCCCCGTTCCTTCTTCTCAGTTTACCTCCCTTCCTCTAATTCCTTTCCAAAACCTAATGAAAATTATCATCACTTCTTGGCTTATCGTTGAGGGATATTGGTCCTCTTCTCTCACTTTTAGAGAGAGAAAGCCTTAAATCTTCTGCGATCGGAGCTATGAACCGTTGGTGGCGTTTGATTTTCATAACCTTTTTCGTCTTCTGTGATCGTGTCTTGACCGGGCTCAGAACGGTAATGGTTGTTGGTGGTTGCTCTTCGTAATTTTCTTCTTTGTTCTATGATTGTGTCTTTACTTATGCTTTTCTTCTGAAATTTTCGATTTATGTAGCGGTTTCATTTTGTTGTTGTCTTTTTGTTTCAGGTGTTGGTGGTCAGGTCAGTTGCGGTGCTTTCGTTTTTTGTTCCTTTCATGCATGTTCTTCCGGTAAGTTTCCTTTAATTTTGCCTCTCATGTATTTGACTTTGTTGTTGGTGATTTGGTTCGATTTTTGGTTTATTGTTTGCTAATTGTTTAGCACGCCAAGTGTTTGTGGAATTGTCTGCGTAATGTTTCATAGTTGTTGTCTATCTTTTTGATTTGTAGTGGTAGACTTTTTGAAACGAGTCCAAATACAGTTCTTATATTTATTAATGCCATAGGTATTATCTCTTATTTGGATATTGATATTTATAAAATCCATTTATATCATATTGTGGATAGTTAGACGAGTCATGAACATGTTGATAGGTTGTAATAAAAGAGCTAAATGTCCTGAATCATGCAACAAGTATTATGACTGATTCAATGCCGCTGTATGAAAGTGGGATGTTTCAGAATGGTTTTGAGGTTTTGTCTTTATAGCTTTCTTTTGTTCATGCTAATTTGTTTTTTAAGGGCAAGTAAACTTATATTGATTGACTGCATTATTTGATCTTCTTTTCTAAATACAATAACAATGAAACTACTTATGATTTGTTCATAGACTGCAAAGATTTGTACAGAACATATGATTAAGTTGCCAAAACTCAAAGGTATATTTGCCATCATATATAAGCTCAAAAAAGATAAATTTTTATAGTAAGAGGAATTACTTGCATTTGTGTTTTAGATTGATAACATTTTTTTTCTCACATGTCTACTCTGGAACTGATGATAGATTACCAATTTCATATATTATTCTTAAACTTGTGTGTTTATTACACTTTAGATATGAAATTTATTTACAGGTTTTTTATCGACATTAGTCTGCACTGGTGAAGAAGGGCATATGTAAGTATCCGTATGATGATAGCTTAAAATATTGTAGGTTAATGTTGTCTTTAATTAATGAAATAATAATATTTGCTAACATTCATTTTGGTTAGTATTTTAAGCTATTTGTATGGGGGACCTTTGGATTTTAAATATTTAGTTGATGCAATGAGGTCTTTCATTCTAAGTGCAGCCATGGTTTACACTCGATGCTTTGGTGCGTCACCCAGATCTAACAGATCTAACCCATCACTAACGGTAAATGTCTTAGCATATAGGTACCAGAATCACACAAATGGTAGTCCATTCCAAGTTACACAGCAACATGAGTCTAAATTAATGAATACTTTCAGTAATATTTGTATCCCTTTGTAGTTGTTTTATTGTTGGAACTCACTTCTTGTCGTTAACTTCATCATTTTTTTTTAAGGTCTATTAATTTGCTAGCTCCAACAGGACCATTTATCAGATGTATGTATTTGTCTATCTATTGCATATTTGATTAACCACCTTCTTTGAGCTATCTAAATTCTAAACTAAAGAGGTGTAATTCCTATGTTACCTGTTGTAGAATTCATTTACATTGATGTACTATTGCAGGTTGAGTAGATGATCAACCTAATTCAGATTCAAAGAAAAGCAAATCATATGTAAATTGGGTATTAATTGAGTCTCCGAGCACGTGCGCCCAAGAGGAAAAGCCAAAGCAACCATGTCAAATTGTCAACACTGCTCACACATTTCACAGTTATGACCCATTTAACTTTTAGTTTATAGAAGCTTAGATATTTCTTTAGGCACTTTATTTACATGTTTCATATTTTATTTTTGCACATGTTTTATTTATTCAAGTCCGTAAGCTATAAGTAGGAGTTAGACATGATCTAGATCATGGGTTAGTTTTATTTTCAGAATATTAACTAATGTAATTAAGCATCTAAAGAAGGATGAAATGGAATGAAGGCATATTACAAGAATGATAAAAAAATGTTATACAATAGTTTTTGTTATTTTATTTGAAAAAATAATACTATTTTACTAATACACAATATATGTTTACTTTTTACCTTTGTTCGCTTTTTTTTTTGTCTCGGGCCCTCTCCTTTTCTACGCCTTACGCCTAGGCCTCAGGCGAGGCCTATGCGCCTTAAGTGTGCCTAACACATTTGATAACTATGACACACATAATTATTTGGTGGATAGATAGAGTATAGATATCTCTTGACAGTTTTCATAAAAACCTTGATTAGCCGCATATCAATTTATTTGATGTTTGCCATTGCAGTTAGTCTATATAGTCATCATAGTTTCTAAGTGCAATCTTGATTCATGTCTGTATGTCCGCATATCACGGTGACCATCTAACACATTTATGTTTTGTTGTCCTTTCTTTTCTGGCAGTTATTGAAGCAGCCAATGGAATACAAGCCTGGAAGATTTTGGAAAATTTATCCATTCACATTGACATTGTTTTAACTGAAGTGGTCATGCCTTTCCTTTCAGGAATCTGTATTTTATGCAAGATTATGAGCCACAAGTCTCGCAAGAATGTCCCTGTGATTAGTAAGTGCCTGGCTTAGTCTTTTTCTGTAAACAAAATGAGCAGCAACTGTAGCTATATCCTGCAAAAGCTTACCAAATTGATGCTACGAGATCGTGTGCAGTGATGTCTTCTCATGACTCAATGGGTTTGGTTTTTAAGTGTTTATCAAAGTGTGTGGTAGCCGGTAGCGATAACAATGGCGGGAAAGATGGGGATGAAAATGGGAGCACGGATGGTGGTAGCGATGATGGTAGTGGCACTCAGGTACTTTTGCGGTCTTCTTTTAATTAATGGTCTGCAGCAAATTTTCTTTTATTCATATAGTCATACATAGGGTAAGTTACAAAAATTGTCCCCTTGGCATGTCAAAATATGGGTGGGTCTGTTTTGGGTTAAAATGTCCAAAGTGTTCTTCATGTGAGGAGCATGTGATAATATATCTGATAACATCCATGCCAGGGACCAAATCCGTGATGAAATCCGAAACTAGGAACTGTTGGTGTAGTTCGTGAAGCTAAGGGAAGAAATCCGTAACTTTTGTCATGCTACAACCTACACGGACAAGTTGCACCTTTATATATATATTTTTTTTTGAATTTCTGTGTTAACTAATATCTAGGCAATACTTCTATGATGACAAGCATAAGCTTGATATGTACCAATCGGAATTAGATAAAAAAAAAACCTGTTGAGTGGGTCAAACATTTTTTGTATAAATTCTGGTTGTATATAAAACATATCATTTTTTTTGTGCAGAAAACGGTGCGGGACATTCCTCTTTTGAGTCAAAGGCCAACTGAATGAAGTGGGCATGTCTTGATCATAGTATGTTATTGATTCTTCACCCTTTTGGGATATTTAAGAAAAGGGAAAGTACATATGAATCTTGATAATAATTGTTGACTTTTTTTGGGTCAAACTGGTTGTGGTATTCCTAGAACTAGATCCATTTTGACTTTAAGAGAAGTCAATTCTCATTATTGTTTGAATTTTCAAATGGCAACTTTTTTATTCGGCAGATTTTGTTTGATCCTTGAGTATAATTCTTTAAACTTACAACTCTTTGGAAATAACCAAAATGACCAATTGGGCTTATTGACTATGGAAATTTCTTCGATGTTCATATATGCACCCATTTGATCCTATAATTACATCAAGAATACAACTCTTTGGAAATAACCAAAGATGAAATCGTAGTTGTACTGGTTCTTGTCACATCATTACGTAATGTACCCGGCCACCGGACGGGTATAAAAAACATGAGACCTTAGTGATACTGCCTTGAACAACTTGGTAAGTTGCGCTTACTAAATAATAAATTTTGAGTAAACATGTATGAGAATTAACCAATTTCTGCGCCTACCAATCTCAGTTAGATGAGAACTTATCAGGATCTACAATGTACACATAGTTTGAATATTGTAAATTTTAGAAACACGTCCCAACGGATGGGTACACTGCCATTTAGTAATAATTAATATAAGCAATTTTATATTTCGGGGTATTTCGTTATTGTTTGTCTTTTCCTTAAAAAAGTTACGAAATATAAATTGGCTAACTAAATAACAAAATTTGAGTCAACGTGTACGTGAATTAACAACTTATGTGCCTACTAATCCAAGTTCGATAGGACGTTATCAAGTTTTTTATTCTACACATCGTTTGAATACCTAAATTTCAGGAACCCGTCCCAGCGGACGGGTATAATACTAGTTTAATTAAAGGGGGCAGCATTTTTTTATGTTCATTCAATTTAAACAAACATTTTGCTAAACGATTCTTTAAATGTTCGATTCCTTTACTTTACAAGTCCATCTATAGTCCCTCGCATGTAAATATTTAATGCAAAATCTACTGTTAAACTACAACAAAAAGTCAATTATAATTAACAAACTTTATGATCAAATCATGATTTTAACCTATGATATTAAAAATTTTGTAATTTATTAGAGTAAAATTTACTTACTAATAATCTATGTTACCTTATTAAGGAGGAGAGATGGCTACAAAGGTAATTTTACCCTCTTTTTAAGATGGCATACAAAGGGTCACAAGTGTAATCCTCTATTTTTTATCCCTTTTCTTCCCTTTAAGCCCTTATGTACAACTTTTAATACCAATTATTATTTGTTATGTATATGTTTGATTGTATATGACACAAAAACTATAATACGCTAGCTTTAATAGATTAGGGAAGGTTTTGAAACATCTGGTAAGATGTTTTTAAACAAGCAATATTAAGCACCAATGGTAGTTGTTTGTGGTATATTCGTATATTAAATGTTCGTATTCATGGGTTGGAGAGTCCAACAAACAGAAACTAAAAAATGGTATATATAATAGCTTATCAATTTGAACTTGCATAACAGTTTGTTTCTTTTTTGGCACAGAAGGCCTAAGCAAGAAAACCAAAGTCACACACCAATCTCAGTGTCAAACATTAGTGGTTGTTATATGGTGGCATGGCCAACTTTCTGTCTCTAATGGTCAGTTTGGACTCCAACCGATGTCGTGACAAAGGGTATCAGGTGCTAGACGAGTCCTTCTTTAGATCCAAACTGGATCATACACACAAGATGTAAAAATATAGATATGTTGGCAAGGCAACATTGCTGACTCATATGTACTACCATCTCTATCTTAGCAACAAATGTAGTATCTATATGTAAAAGCATGTTCAACTATCCCCGCTGCGTAGCGCGGGTTCGATTACTAGTTTTTTTTCAGTTATTCACTTGTCTCTATGTGTTTGAAAATGAAACACCGTTTGGGCCTAAAAGTTTGGCCCAGTTGGGCCTTCAATGCATTTCAATGTTTTTAATTTCCAACGGAGTCACGCCCATATAGATTATAGAGGTAGAGGTGCACAAACCGGGTTTTTTTAATATACGGTTTCGGGTATAGAATCAGTTTCGGGTATGGTCGGGTATCACTTTGACTGGGTATTGCAAGAACCGGTTTCAGTTCCGATTCCTAGCATAAAAAACCATATCCTATATACACGGTTTCGATTTTTCAATACCCGGTTCCGGGTATACCAGGTATTGAGAAAAAAACTTGGGACACTAGTTATTGAAAAAACCCAAGTATGTCGGGTATTGAATTCTTTTAATACAATCACACCAAAGGGTAGTACGACTTAGATGATTATAACGCGGTTGTAGAATTCAGATTTGTTTGACCGGTTTTAGCATTGGTTTTAGCCCGGTATTCGGCTTGGTTTGGGCTTTTTTAGCACAAGTTTCATGTGAAGCCGGTTTTGACCGATTTTGGTTCGGATCGGTTTTACTGGTTTCGGTTCCGGATCGGTTTATTTATGCACCTCTACGTCCATATAAAAGTAGCCAAATGTTGTTGAATTTTTATATAAACATTTGATACAACTACATCTTTATTGAAAGCGTGTATTTACGTACATAACAGTCAACTCTGTTGGCATGAATGCTCTCAAGAACGTCTTGAATACAGTGGCGAAGCATAGTGGAAGCTTGGGGTGCCCCGACCCACCGTTTTTTGGCGTAATTGTGGAATTTTACGATTTTCGTAGGTAATTTTTATATGAATTGGATCTGGCCCCCACTGATTTGATCTTCCACCCCCTACCGATCGGAAAAAAATGAGTCTGCCCCTCGCCGATTTGATCTCCAAGCTTCACCACTACTAGAATATACACACCGGATATATGTATATAGGTCATAATTGACTTAATTTAATTCGTGAGCTAGTTGTTATTGGTGCAAAAATATTCGTAACTGCTTCATATGAGTCATGCTTAAACTTAAGCAACTCACGTACACGTTCAGTTCGTGCTTGTAACTCATAATACTTTGACCACAAAGCATGTGGCCTTGTCGGATCTTTTTGTTAATTTACATGCTTACCCTATATATCTAAACACATACAATATAACCCAAGTATATATAGTCAAGTCCACTCAAGAGTAACTAATGGATTACCATTATAATTGATTATTACTAATTTATTTTGGAATGAGGAAACCCTCACGTTAACCTCATTTTGCGACTTGGCAAGTAAGCCTACATACATATCCTTGGAGCTAGACAAACTACTAGCCCTCCACGATTCGGGGCTATTGAGTTGAGACAGATAATTTTAATGTGTTATAAGTGTAGATATCCTTTAGAAAGTCGTAAACTTTTAGTGCTTGACTACCGTATGGGTTACTATTACTGATATTATGGTTTAATTCATATAATAATTGAGTTAAATCGATGTCCAAGCTTTTAATAAAGGCTTGAGTTCGCTCAATTTTATTTCTAGCTTCAAATTGTAAAGTTGACTTGTCGAGGTTGACTGTGTGCGTATTGACTCGCGTATTGACTCTATTCTGCTTGGTTACACCTAGGCCTGGCAAAATGGGTGGGTTGGGTAGGTTTGGGTAATAGGTTAGGATGGGTTTAGGTTAGGATGGGTTTGGGTTAGGATGGGTTTATTAAGAAATAAGTCAGGATGGGTATGGGTTAGAATGGGTTTGGGTCATGATAGGCCAAAAATAAAAAATAAAAATCATTCGTAAATCACTATCATGCGTTTTTATTACGGCCCATTCACTATCACTGTTTTTCAGCCAACCGACTGTTGCTTTTTAATTTCTATTAAATATTTAAATTTTATTCATCAAATTAACAAAACACAATAATGATAAAGTATAATAAAGATTATAGAAACAAACTATCAGCTCAAATTCATCAACAACAATATTAGCTCTGCAACATTTACATTCCATACTAAAAATAGGCAAACAAATTATTAAACAAATTGAAAAATTAAAATTAATATTATTCATAAACAAATCACTGAGAATAGTAAATAACCTCAGAAGGAAAGTCAAACAACGATGTATAAAACGTGACGAAGTATAACGCAGGAGCGACGAACAAGACTACAGCAATTGCAAGTTTATTATAAATGATTAAATAAAAGAGCTTACAGCGTGTTCTTCAGGATGAAGAAAGAGGGCTTTTCAGGATGAAGAAAAGAGGCGTGTTCTGAATTCTGATATCCAAAAAGTAAAAACCCATCCTAACCTACTAATGGATCTAAGTTGGATATTTAAAACCCATCCTAACTTTTTTCGTGGCCCATCCTAACCCATTTATTTAAAAAAAAAGCCCATAATGAACCATAAAGACATGCATGGGTTTTTTTTGCCAGGCCTAGTTACACCTCTTTATCAGTATAAATCATGTGAGAAAAAAAATCGTAGATTTATCAATTGCATTGTTTTTAATATATTCCCCTTTTGTAATGGAGTACTAGATGTGTATGTGACTTTTCTAGAAATCAGATAGTAACAAAACAAAAAACAAGTGATGGTGTACAACAAAAGGATAGCTATTTCTATGCAAACGCGTATTTCCCGAGTTATCATAAAACAGCCATAACATTTGCAGTTATATGGCTTGGGTTGTTGATTGACTATGAACAAATTTTACATCAAAAACAACAAAACCATGCTAAATAAAATAATTTCTCCATTGCAAATCAAATGAAAGTTTTCAATAAGACCATGAGTAGTGGACTAGTGGTCCATGTCCATTAGGGGTATTTTTTGTCATGTGGGCACCACGTCAAAAAAGTTATTTTCATGGAAAAAATGGTGTAATTGTTCTTGCCCCTATAACGCCCCTTTAATCATTAAGTATATCTAATGCAGGAATGTGTATATATGTGTGTGTGAAATGGATATGTGATACAAGCCACGCCTCAAACAATTTGGACATGTTTAACGCCTAAGGGAGGTGGCAAGGGACGTGATCCAACGTGAAATGGGGATTCCACGCCCCTTTACGCATGGTCTAGGTGTAAAGGAAAACAAAAAAGCCTAAGTGATGCAGTTTTCGAGTAAAAACATAGGTTTGGTCTTGATTACGTCGAATATTAGGGTAAACAAATTGATACCTGAGTTTCAAAAGAGTAGAAACAAAAAATAGTTAGTTCCGGGGTTCCATTTTTTTGGTTTATCTAGAAATCATAGTTTCTTCTAGAGGTGTCCATAAACCATCGAAACCGTATAAACCAAAGCAAGTCACCAATTTAATAGTTCGGCCCACTTTGAAGCTTTGAACCGGCCAATTAAACATACTAGTTACTTTTACCATTTTAATTACAACTAGTTGCTATCCCGATCGCGCGTTGCGCGATTTTCATGTCCCTTTTCGTCTGTTCGTTTCAGAGACCTATTGGTTTGTGATTTTGTACCAAGCATTAATAGGTCTTAACAACTTATAATACATAATAGTTTTTAACAGGTATAAACATGGTGGGTAAGCATTAAAAGAGCAACACATGTTTGTCTACACAAAACTTCTTAATTGGTTTTGCCATGTTGACCTTTCCAAAAGTTGATGACTTAGTGAGTGGTAACCGTTGTAATCATGCCCTCCCTTTTGCAGCGGATGTGACGAATCCTACATTTGACACGGTGAGGCAAAGGTTTAGCATATAGTCATTGTGGATTGTAGTATGTTGGAAGTAAATACCCAGTTTTTCGGTAACTTCTGTTTGGAGCAGTGGTCATTTATCGGAGTCGTTTATCGGAGGTTGCTTTCAACGAAGGTGTTGCTGTATTAGGGACTGTTGGGGACATTGTGCTTGATGAGGTTGTTGGTTGTGGTTGTGCGTATTATGCCTTTTTCGTTGTTGCGCGGATGAAACCTGTCTTGATATCTTTTTAATCTTGAATTTGCAGCTGTACTTTCTTGTTTGTTTTCGATTGTTATTGTCTGTAGACTGTGGAATGGGTCTTCTTTCCTGTCGCGTGTTACTGGAAGCACAACTTTAGCAATTTCAAAGTTTATGACATGAATTGGCTTCCATTTAACCACAAATCTAAGATTCCCAACGCGGAGGGGTGTTGAGAACACGGAGTGATATTTAACTGATTTAGTTCTCAAGAATCAAGATCTATATTCTAGAAGCTAATGGCGTTGCTTTTCCAGTAGCATGCACATAATCATCGAACCCCATATTATAACTTGCACAGTATAAAGTAATTTCAGATCCATACCATTGTGAAGAAAACGAATTTGAAGAAAAATGAGCTTCTTTACAACCCTAATCTGAAAGAATGCTTCCACACACTCGCAATCACTTTTGGCCAAGATAATTTCTCTCCCTGTCTTCACGTCCGACCAACATTGCAAATCCACAAACCTCTAGCCGCATAGCCTCTGAGCAGCTGCAACTAATCATGAAATCGAACACGCACGCTATTTTTTTAGTTCACATATCAAAAAATCATTTGAGATCAAAATGAAAGGCATATATGAAACAAAGTGAAAGCTAATAGCTATGAACATAAATAGCACCTTTGTTCTTCAATACATCAAGGCCCTTAGCTTGCTCTAGCATTTGTAGAAATGCTACAAACAAAAATAACATAATCATAATCCATGTTAGAAGTTTTCTACACAATAATCTAGATGTTAATTTTTTGTTCTCTTTGTCCCTTATTAACCAACAATTCTGGCAATACTGTACATTCCCTCTATGCTCAGAAAGCTTTCCATTCTCACCAATATACCCATTGTTTGTCTAGTTTCAAAACATCCAGAACAGTGTACATAAACTCAAATGACCAACCAAAATCCCAAATAAATTTTCTAATCACTGATTCCTTGTAATGAATGACCTTACTCCCCATATTTTAATCATTTTCCTCACCAAGAATAAATATGTTATTCAATAAAGTAATGAACACATGGGAGCTAATGACGGTAGTCAAAAAGGAAAGAGGAACACGCAAACACTTTTATTGTTTAATCAACTCAATTTTAAACCTTTTTAAAGTATTATTCATCTCAAAAGCTTGAAAAACATCGTGAGTCAAGATCATGAGTTCCTACGTCAGGTACTTTGAACATAAATTATCAAAACAGCCCAACAGCAGAAATGCAAACAACAGCCCCAGATGATAAAACTTTGATTGAACAATATACTTGCCAAATAAAAAAAGTATGAAGGTTGGATGGATAAAAGTAAAATTTTCATCAAAGCTTACCGGTGCCGACGTCGAGCTGCTTAAAAAGGTAGAATTTATTTTAAAAAATCTCCCTAAAAATTCAGACTTTTTAAAAATTGGCTTTTTGTATAAGTATATCTAAAACAAAATATGCATTCAATGATTATTACATAGACGTCTTTGACCCGTTGGAGGCGAGCTTTCGAGTATTTATTCTTAAGAAAGTTCTTAACTTCTTTCTTTTGTTCAAACCAAATTTGAAAACCGTATTTAAAGGAAAAAAAAATCGCGGCTAACTGAAAAGGTCTATTTAGCTAAAAACCCCACTCTAATCAAATTAGTCAGTAAAAACGATATGATGGCTCTACATAGTTTATCAATAATGAAAGTAATTACACCATCAGTTACCTCGAATATCGCAAACTGGCAATTGATTACATGGTATTTTCCTTGATGCTTTGTTTCTCCATAAGCAAAAAACAGGTTATTCAACTAAAAAACAAACTGCTTGAAAGTAGTGAAAGTGCATATGTAGTGCCTACAAATGAAAACCATAACCTCATAGATTTGGCATACAAATAAGTAAGTATAGGCTATTTCTTATAGGTTTATAGAGTATAGTTTTTTTTTAAACAGCCTAAACAATAGGCAAACCACTTATCCTCAAACACCTACAATATATCAGCTTACGCATTTCAGTAACAAATTAGTAACAAAGCAGTAATTGTGGCGATTATATCAAACAGTAACAGGCCTAATGGAATACAGAAAACAGTTAAAGAATCTGATTTGAACCGTTAATACTCAACACGTGTAGTATGCGTGGAGAAAGTGGAGAAGGATAAAATATGTAACTATAATCACAAAAAAAGCATTCAGAGAATGTAACAGTAGTAAACCATATCAACAATCGCGTATGCGAAACACACACCAAAAGCAACCGTGTCTCCAAGACTACAACAAAGCATACCGGAGGTTTTTGGTTAGAGCCCTGCCGATGACACACAACTATTCAAATCAGTGATTTATTTTAGACAGTCAATAAGTAATCAATTAATTAACTAATAGCTCAAAAAAATGATAATGCCAACAAATTACCAGAGAGTGAAATCAATGCATCTCTAAAGTGAAGCGTCACACCATACTCTACCTCCAACACACACTCAACCACGAACATCATCAACGCCATGACCATGCCAAACCCGTTATTAAACCTGCAAAACATGATACTGTTCAAATCTTGGGAACTCCTCATCTTTTCTTTTCTTTTTTATTTAGATGTTAACCCCACTAAATTTATAATCTATGCATACAATAGAAAATATCATTTTCTTTTTCTTAACATGTATTCCCTCAAGAACCATGGAAAATCAAAATCCCCCACAAGAACAAACGTGTTTACCCATTTCACACCTTAGGAATCTAAACTCAAAACATTATAATTGACAATATGTTGTGAAAAGTGTTTTAAATACTCTCTCCCTCCTGTATATTAACAACTTTCATCCACGCACACTACACGCTGTCACAAAATCATCTAACAAACAATATCCTCATGCTCTGCTCTTGAAATAACAATGATTCAATCTTTCAGAACCACAACCGCTGTCGGTTCGGCGCCCCAAATCCGTTAAAACCCTAACCCCACCCAAAGATCTAAAACAAATGCAAAGTGGTCGTACCTGTTGATGAAGATAACGATGGTGTTGGCAGGCTGAAGTGATGATTCCGACTGTTGGTGATGGCGGTGGATAAGGTTGTCCCGAACTGCGGATGATGGTGGCGGAGGGGATGTGTTCCGACTTGTTGGTCAAACACGCTACCCGAGACAGTCATAGATGACCACCGACAGCGCGTACAGGTGACGATTTAAGAGAGATGTTGTGATGACGACAGTGGTGATGGCCGTAACTCGGTGTTGGTGGTTCCACCGTATCCCAAATCTTAGAGAGAGAGAGCGAGAGAGAGTGTATGTGTCTTATTAGAAGACAGAGATGAAGACACGATTTGTGTATATGGTGGAAGGCGACACGTGGACACACCGCCCACACACACCAACCAAACGCAACCACAACAACCTCAACCAATTAGAAAACCCCACCTTTAAAAACACTATTTAATTTCCTGGTCCATTAATAGTAAAATAATAATTGACCCAAAAAAAAAATCTACTCGCAAGACTCGAACCCAAGTATAACATATAAGCACACAACACCACACCAACTGATCTGGAAGGACTTTAGTTAAGATATTCGTAACACACAATATTTAACATGTTTAAAAATCAGGAAAAATAAAAAACACTGTTCAAATCAGTTTGCTTATTAATATAGTTTAATACAACCTAATGAATTTGAGATATAAAAAAGTTAGTTTAAGCTCAAAAACCATCAAAATCAAATCATTAAAGCGCATAACAAACTACTTTGAATCATCCATCTAACCCAACTGGTTTTGTTAGTTGTTTATCTAAAATTGTTGTAAGCAGTTTGGCCCAAAATTTTTGTCTAAACCAGATGATCGAACCATAAACACTCATTATTTCTCCTGTTTGCATATGACATAGACCTTTTTAACAATTATAAGTCATATTCATCATAAGAAGTTCAATTATTATATTTGGGTTGTTAATTATAATACATGAAGTATTTGTTATTGTACAATCAGTAAGTATAGACAAGTACCATATAATTGAAACTACTCAAGGATGGTGGATGACATTTTGTATATATGCTTGTAACACCCTTACAAGTTGCAATCAATGAATAAGACATTACATGACCATGCATCAATAGTACCACTTCATATGAACTATGCATCAATTATTCTATGACACATTAAATCTTTTAACAATTGCATATATTCCTTATATTTATAGTTTGTTTTTTGTTTCTCAAATAGATAAACCACAAATCTACCATATAAAGTACGTCACAGTAAGTAAAAAAATAAAATCTTTACCAAACAATAATCTAATCAAGTGTGGAACAAAATAAACCTAGACCAAGAAAGTTAGTTGCAACTACCAAATATTGATGATAGTCATAACGTCTTCTATTTAGTCGTATCTTATGTAAACACAAATTATGACTTCAAGTAATTTGCTTTTCATTGATAATGATATTACACACCTTTTTTTTTTGAACGGCCAACAAAAGATTTTTATTAATCACCCAAGCTAGCGGGATACTAGCGAATCACCCATGTACAAACGGACCATTTACATTCATCACCTAGTTCTATACATGCACATTCACTTAAAATTTGACAAATCAAACCTTCGCCATTTATCCCAAACTATGTCACCTAGTTTCGCCCTTGTCTTTACCCATAAAAAGCTCCTCGTCTTGATTTCGCCAATGATTCTTTGTAGAGTAGCTTGTTTTTGAGTAAACACCTCCTCGTTACGAGTCTTCCAAATACACCAAATCGTTGTGAGACATACTGCGTTAAACACCTTTTTTTTTCTTCTTTGTATCCCCAATGTATAAGTGTAATTGCAAAAGATCCTTGAAGTCGAACGCGAACACATTCCCACTTTGCACCATTGCGAGATTACTTGCCAAATAGATTGAGCGAAAGTACATGACAAAAACAAGTGCTCAATATTTTCCGGATACTCACTGCACAATGGACATAAATCGGAACCCACTTGAATGTTTCTTCTAATTAGCGCCACCTAATGTGCAAAACTCGACTCTATTTTAAAAGGGATAAATTTTACATAAAAGTAACAAAAGATAACAAATTTATTAATGTGTGGTACTTTGGTACTTAGATTAAAGTTTTAGGACTTGGGAAATTACAAATTTAAGGGAATCTAACCGGTTTATTTACTCAGTAGGTGAAATATGTGAAACGCTTGTTGTGTCTATGCATATGTGATTGTATATATGTGTCATTGTGCGTCTATGCAGTTGTCATTTTCGTATATATTTATTTCATATTTATTTTAATAAATCATATATTTTTTTTTAAATAACGTTCTTGATGGGAAAAAAATATAGATATTTTTTGGTTGCCAAAATCATTGTTTCTTTGTTGTAAAAGATCACTTTTTTTCTTCTTAAAATCACTTTTTCTGAAAGTAACACGTTTGTATAAAAAACTTACAATTTATACAAAAGCATATTAGCTATATATATTATGGTCTATCAGTTACTTAGTTTTATAAAGTATTTATTCGTAGCCATTTTTTTAATGACAAAACTTAACCTACTCTTAATTTATCTTTATTAAACACTGATACATACATGCACATTAAAGGATTTGAACAATCCGGTAAGAAATCTTTACCACCCTTTCATGTCCCTTTAGGACGAATATTGCATTTATCTTTTAAGTCTTGATTTTTATCGCCATGTTTGGTTCCAATTACCATAACATTTTTAGTTGTAGGTAATGTTAATGTTTTAACTAAAAAAGTTTCTTTTTGAGTTGTGGTTTAAAGAAGCATAAAATGTAAGGATTAAATAGAATCCTAATACAGTCATCAATCATCACCCATCCAAGGAAATTTTTTCTTTTAACTAATAATCACTAAAGTAAAGAAAAAATTCTACAAATTTGAATTGAAGGTGTAACTTCGTCTTTCATACGTATCCGTTTGGGTTTCTTAAACTTTCATTAAACATTAAAGTCATCTCATACTCATTATATTCCATAAAAGCCGAAACTTAAGTAGCCCCACCAAGTAACTTAAAGTCTTAACCAATATTCCTATCGTTATCAACACATGTTGTTATTCTTTTATTGGTTTCAAATGCCAAATCTAGTCATAATCTAAATCTATTATGGGTTAGCTATATATAAACTATACATTATCTCCATCCGGTCAAATGAGTAAAGAGTTAAAGTAGATTGATAGTTCTTGAGATGTATTAAGATATTTTCAAATATATTGTTATTGTTTTATCAAAACAAAAGATAATGATGTTAAATTGACCTTACCTATTTTAAATTTACTTTTACACACGCATGTGTTCACCCACCCGTTTTAACTTTTAACCCATCAATCTTTTTTTTTTTAAATAAAAAGTAAAAATCTACTAGTTCAATGAAAACTTTATAAGGGAGAGCATTTTTCTTTTAAATTGAGTACATAGGAAATTTCAATGCAAGAAAGTCCTAATTGACTGTGGCCATTAGGTCCCCACACAATGGTTGTAATGAGTACAAAATGCCATGCCCCATTTTCAATGGATGATAAAGAAATGCTTCTAAAAATAGAAAGTAGGGTCTTTTCCTTCTTTTAAAATGGAAACCTCTTCACATCACAACAGCCTAGCATTAGCCCACAATAGATTGTTTATTGTACTCTCTGATTACCTTTGTGGTACCCACACATGGTAACAAAATTACCATAATGTCCTCTCATGCCTTCAATTGATCATAAACTCATTGTCGATGTTTACTTTACTAAATAAAAAACTTTTGAAACTTGATAATGATGAATGCGAGTGAAAGGGGGAAGTAAGATCTTATTGTTATATTTAGGCCAAATGACCCGTAAAGTTCTGAATAGAAGACAAAATGTTGAAATATTCCAAGGAGACAACATAAACCATGTAAAAACATATAAATACTTAAGTTGTGTACATACATGATTAGAGTCGTCTCTAAGCTTGGCTTCTAAAATTTGAATCGAGATTAAAGAAACTCAAGCAAATTAGAGCTCACTTAAAAACGAGTTCATGCATGGGCTCCACATACTAGACTAGGGGGCTGTTTGGTATAATCTGTCTGGTTAAGTGATGAATCATTAAGAGGTCTGAATGGTCCAACACCTCTTATTAGCAGAATGGTTAAGACCTTAATGAAACCATTCATATGCTATTTTTTAGTTGAAACAAACACTCTTAATGCTGAATGATTAAGAGCTTAATGATTAAGAGGTTAACAAACACCCCTAGGTTCGTGAGACAATTAATCGTATTATTTAGAGTATATAATATTGTTATTAATGTAGCAGATAGATGATTATATAATAAATATTATATATTTATCTATTATATGGTAGAAAAATGAGGTGTGGGTGTGTGTAATATCTTATTGTTATGGGAATTATATAAATACTTAAAAAGCATGGTCGGTGGTGGACCATGCTTTTTAAGACACACCCTCAATTTCACTAAAATGACAATATTCACCCTTTAACTTTATATTTGACAAAATCATCTTTCTAACTTCACCACCCTCAACTTTTATTAAAATGGCAATATTCACCCTTTAAGTTTATATTTGACAAAATCAACTTTCTGGCTTCACATAATTGACCCCTTTACTTTCTAACTTGACAAAAAAGACATTGTTACTTTCTAACTTCTTTTTAACCTCTTTTACGTGTAACCCTTTATATTACCAAATTTTTCTATAAACGATATAATTCACTTTTCGACATAGGTTTTTTCCCTTCTGAACGAGTCTGGTCAAATATAAAACATTTTATTTATTTTAACGTATAATATCGGTTGGCAAACTATTCTGACGTAATTATGTTCGGAAACGAGTTAGATCAAATATAAAATGTTTTATTTCGACAGTAAATATTCGAGTTATTGTACTTTTTCATACAGTTAACACGTCACATGGCGTGCCGCCAAAGATAACAAACTTAGGCGTTGCCGCCGCAACGCGCGACATATCGCAAGTATAAATACACGTTTCGACATAGGTTTTTTTTTCTGAAACGAGTCTGGTCAAATGTAAAACGCTTTCATTCTTAGTTTTACGTATGATATCGGTTGGTCTACGATTCTTACTTAAATTTTGTTCGGAAATGAATTAGATTAAATATAAAATCTTTTAATTCGACAGTAAAAATCGAGTTACGTACGTTTCTAACTTAAATTGTGTTCGGAAACAAACGAGTCGGCTCGAATATAATTTGTTTTAATTTCGATGGGGTTAAATTGAGTCATTGTACATTTTCGTACAGTTAACGCATCACAGGACATGTCGCCGCCGCAACGCGCGGCCTACGGCAAATATCTAGTTAAAATAAAAAACTATGCTTGAGAATTTGCATAGTGTAAAACAGAATTACAATTGTAACTGCGAAAGATATTTATGTTACATCGCTTTTCTTACACATGTTAAGTCACTACTAATCTTTTTTTCCCTTGGTGGTTTTTTTCTTAGTTAGTCAATTATACATGTATTTTTTACCTTATTAAGGAGGAGAGATGGCTACATTAGTAATTTCTTATGTTTTTTAAGATGGCATATGAAAAGTTTAGTGCTTCACACCCAAAATGTCATGAAATTTTTTCCAATAATACCCTTCTATGCAAAATCCTCTTGTACATCCCCTCTCCTACTTATTATCTATTACATGGAGCACTTTGGTGAATTCATGTGTGTATGTCACGTAGTATGAAACAAAACGTAAAGTTTTGATTTATGAGCTATTTGGCAAAGTTGTTCGTATCATTTAATAGTAATATATCGTTACGTGGTTAGTCCGTGACCAAAGTGTTAAGTGTGAGGTAGTGTAGTCTTGAGAATAAATGTATTTTGGAACTAACCTTACGAGTTTTTATGTATTTCAATAATCCGTGCGAATGTTATTTAACTTTTTTTTTTTAGTTGAGATAAGAATAATTATCTTATGTTGTTACAAGTATTCGTTATTTAATATATCATTTAAATAAAAGTTTTCGATGAATTTTACGTCTTAATGAATTAATACAATTTGATGTATTTTTTAGACCCGCCACAACGCGGGGGTTACCATCTAGTACATGTAGTGTGTGTGAATTTCTTTTACTTTATTTTTAGTAGTGGATTCCACCCTTTTTCTTTTCTCCAAAAGTAAAAGCATCACAAAGTATGTACCAAAACACTTCTGTTGCAACGGCAATGTCAAATCATGTTGTACGTCTTCTTTATTTATGGATCACATTCATATCAATGGTTCTTGCATCCTTTTGATTTCTATTCATATATATTTGTTTACGGCGCGGTCAATACTCAGGACCAATATTTCCAAAGATTCGATCTTGGTTTACAATTATAACTTCTATACAGGTTTATCTTTTGTTTATTTTGTGTGTAATATCTATAGTTGTATCATGACTATGTATCCGAATCTGGGGTCAAAACTCAAAAGCTTAGAAGGATGTTTGGAAACTTGTTGAATATTGATTATCGAGCGTCTTTGTCAATGACATTAACAAGTATTAATTATCAAAATGGTTTACTCACATGTTTTAGTAAATTCATATTTGTGAAATATTATCTTTGATATGGATTGTCAAAATCAAATGATATGAGTGAGGTCACATGTTAACGAGAGACTTGTACCGAACTTAATATTGTAATGATGAGTCATGTAACCAAAATAAATAAATAAAAAAAGGTACCGTACCAAATGTAATAATAAGTCATGAATATACATTATAACTTACATAAGACGGATAAACTTTTGAACGAACTAAAATATGTTATCTCACTATTTTATTTTATTCCATGCATTGTTACAATATAGTATTGCATACTATTGTTAAGTTTTAACTTTTTACAGTAGTATATAAACTTTTGTAAATTATATAAACTTTAGCGGCGACAGTCGCTGCTAAAGGCCCTCGTTTCGGTAAAAAAAACGTTGCTAATGTTCCATGTCGCCGCTAATGCCTATTTTACCACGTGACATTTTTTTTTATTATGTTTTTATTATATACATAGAAAGGAGAATAACCATAATG
>JAUTDX010003067.1:0-40802 GCA_030844895.1 Ambrosia x helenae
TTAAACGCTTCATTGGATACTTGGCCAAAAGGCTGTGAAGCTTTGTTGAATGGTGGCCTAACGTCATTGGAGCTTCCGCTGGGAATAGACTAAAAGGCTGTAAGGCTTGGAAACCTGAAAGACTTTTAAAGCTTTAATGAACCATAGCTTAAAAGGCTGTGAACGTTTCATTAAATAGTAACCCAAAAGGCTTTGAAGTTTCAATGATTTGTAGCCCAAAATATTGTGAACTCAGAGGCTTAAAAGGTTGCAAGGCTGAGAGTGAACAACAACCTTGTTTCTAATGTAAGACTTCCATGAGAAGTAGCCTTAAAGAATTTTAACGTTTCGCCGAATACTAGCCTAAAAGGCTGTGAAGTATTTATTGTTGGGAGCATGAAAGTCTTTAATACTTTTGATTATGAGTGGCTTAATTGGATCAAAAGTTTTAATTTACAAAAATTTCTCAAAGGCCTTATGTGAACCCTTAGTGGGTAATAGCTCAAATGGCTTTAGAGCTTCAATGTGAATAGCCTAAAAGGTTATCAAGCTTTTAGGGAATGGTAGCTTGGAAAGCTTTAAAGCTTCCATGGATAGTAGCCGAAATGACTTTAAAGCTTGTGTGAGCAATAGTCTGAAAGGTTGGAAGACTTTAGAGAACGTAGCCTGGAAAGGCTTGAAGGCTTCGATGGTCAGTAGCCTGAAAGACTTAAAGGCTTTGGTGAGTAGTAGCCTAAAAGGCTTGAAGGCTTTGATGGTCAGTGGCTTAAAAGTTTTGTGAAATTTTTGATGAGCGAAGCCTAAAAGGCTTGAAGGCTTCGATGAGCAGTAGAGCCGGACAGGCTTGAAGGCTTTGATGAGCAGTAGCCTCCAAGTTCTGTGAAATTTTTGACGAGCGAAGCCTAAAAGGCTTGAAGGCTTCGATGAGCAGTAGCCGGACAGGCTTGAAGGCTTTGATGAGCAGTAGCCTCTAAGTTCTGTGAAATTTTTGACGAGCGAAGCCTAAAAGGCTTGAAGGGTTCGATGAGCAGTAGCCGGACAGGCTTGAAGGGTTCGATGAGCAGTAGCCGGACAGGCTTGAAGGCTTTTGATGAGCAGTAGCCTCCAAGTTCTGTGAAATTTTTGACGAATGTAGCCTTGAAGACTTCAATGCTTCGACAAGTAGTAGCCTGTGAGGCTTAAAGGCTTTGATAAGTAGTAGCCTAAAAATCTTGTGAAATTCTGATGAGCATAGCCTAAAAGGCTGTAAAACTCGGTAAGTTGAAGAGTTGTAGTGGTTAGCAACCTAAAAATGTTATGTAGATGTAGTGACTAATATCTTAAAAGCTGAAAAGGTTAAAGGCTTGTAGTACACAGTATCCTATGCACCTAGGCTGAAGAGTAGCTTTAAAGCTTAAAAGGTTGCAGTAGGAGTACAGTAAGCTATAAAAAGCTGTTTGTGAACAGTAATGTATAAAGTTGCAGTGAGTAATAGCTTAAAAGCTTAAAGGCTTCCGTGTACAGTAGACTATAAGCCTAGCCTGAAAAGCTGAAGATGTTCTGTGCTCAGTAACGTTAAAGGGTTCAGACGTTTTATCCGCTGGGTAAAAGCAAGATGCTCTGTGCACAGTACGTTTAAAGGGTTCAGACGTTTATCTGCTGGGATAAAAGCAAGATGCTCTGTGCACAGTAAGGTAACAGGGTTCAGACGTTTATCCGCTGGGTAAAAGCAAGATGCTCTGTGCACAGTAAGTTTAAAGGGTTCATGCTTTTGCTCATTGGATAAAAAACATGTATTTTTGTCTTTTTGTGTAAATGTATTTTTTCCAAGATAAGTGACTAGTATGAAGTCTCTAGGAAATTTAAAGAGCATCGGGTAGCGTATGCATTTATTTATAAATAATAGGTAGAAATTTTACTCTTTATTTTGTCTTTTAGAGACGTGACAACTAAGGGGTGTTTTATTAACCCACAAATATGTTAATATTACTTTGTTTTATTTTATTATTTTGTGGGAATGACCAAAGCTTACTTTGATTGTTGTTGTTATATCACAAAACGTTTTGACAACACTTGATTTTATAAATAACCTCTTTTGAAGTAAAGGAAGTTTGTATGCCTCAAGACGAGGAAGATGTAGACACGAATCTGTTTGTCGTAGATCTTGCCATCAAGTGTGTAGGAGGTGTAGAGGTGACATCCTTGGGAACATTTTCTCCAAACATAGAAAGAACATAGAAAAATAGATCGACGGAGCCGAACTACAAAGAGTTTATGTTCTAAGTAGCACGGCCCCACGGTGGGCGCCAACTTGTTGCTACAACAAATATAGGTCCGGAGAGGGTCTGAAACGTTCCAAGGTCGTCAGGCTTCTGACCTCGTCTGCTGCTTAAAGGGTCTAGACCAGCAGCATGAAAGAAACTCGTCAGAAAGGGTTAAAGGGTTTCTGTTCACCAAACGCAAGTCGTGGTGTCCTCTACGTTGTAAACGTAGATGGGAGGTTCAAGAGTTTTGATATTTTAGTTGTTATGATTCTGATTTGGGATCAACCCAAAGTCAGAATGTTGTTATTATTGATTAACTAAGAAAAGATAAAAAATAAGAGCATGATGTTGAAGAAATGAACTCTTGATCCCAAGTTACAATAGGGACGAACCACGTAAGCCTAATGAAGGCTGAGACTTGCGAGAGTAAAAGAGTGTGATTCCACATATAGTGGCTGTTGGAGCCGGCTTGGATGTGGAATCAGCATGGATGTAGATTGTTAAGAATGCATATCAGCAGCTCGAAGGCTTCAAGGCTTCAGCCTGTTGCTGCTGAAAGTCTTATTAAAAAGAATAACTCTTAGAGAGAGTTTTTAGAGAGAGAGAGAGAGTGAGAGAGGTCTTGTACTCAGACCAAATCTGAGTTCAATGGCATGGTTTGCCCCTCTATTTATAGAGTGGGGATGGGTAAAACCCTAATGGGCCTCCTTGTTGGGCTTGGGCTTGACCCACTCTTACATTTAATGATTTTGGTTCTTGGGCTATTGGGCTTGACCCAATTGAGTACCCTACAACATCAGGTACAAAGTACTTTAATGTAGTAAGCGTAAAAAGTCACAAGATAATGACACGTGTAAACTGCAGTCAGGGTTGTAAATCAATCCCGATTCATTATGAGGGCAGTTTAGACATTTTGTTTTATTCAAACCAAGCGACTAGCACGAAAGTAGCCAAACACCAATGTACAATCATTCACCAAAACACATGAATTACATAAACTACTAGCTCACTTTATGTAAATCGAACCCCCTCCAAATTTCCAAATCCAATAGCTGTTTGTTTTTGATGATGTTGATCCAAATAGACTTCGGCTCTTGATATTCCCAAGCAGCTATGTAATAGAGTATTGAAGATGGTTTAAGACAACTTCGTTCCTCGCTCTCTAAATGCACCACATTGTCGTTAAACAAACCGCATGAATTGCTTTTTTCTTCTCGCAGACCCGAAGAAGAAATTTCATCTATATATTAAACATAAGACACTTCTACACTGTCATTAACTAATGTTCGCCCTACCAACATTTTATATTGCCGGCCTCCTTTTCTCTAAATGGATAAGCCCAGCCAACTTTTTTTCATTACATTGCTTGCCATAGGCGACAATGAGGAAAAGAACTAGACACTTTTATAGTAGCATATAGAAGACTATTTGCCCACATTATTGGCCCATGTAATTGAAGAAAATTGCTAACATAGTTGAAGATTATTGACTCACGTAATTGAAGAAAAATTACTACATAGCGGTACGCCATTAATGAAAATAACTAGCAAAGACATTCGATAGTGTCCTCTCAGCAAAGCACAGATAACTAAAACACTAGTTTCATCTATACCAAAACAAATTAAAAATAAAAAATTACAAAAGTTTATTATACGCATTTTTTGTTCTTTACATATCTTGATTTGAGTGAATATTTCATCTATCAAAACAAACTAAAAAAAAATCAAAAGATTTCGAAATCCAAAGACCCAAGTTACAAGCCAACATTCACATGTCAACCATCCTGACACTATTTATCTCACTCATTGCCCATCATTTACTCTCCCTTCACTTACTCTTCTTCACACCCAAACCATTTTAGATCCACCACCAACATCTACACATTGCTCTCTGTTTACACATCCATCAATGGCTACTGGTGGTGGGTACAGTGATCCCAGCCAAAAGATAGACTATGTCTTCAAAGTAGTCCTAATCGGAGACTCAGCTGTTGGTAAATCACAAATTCTTGCACGTTTCGCTAGAAACGAGTTAGTTTAGACTCCAAAGCCACTATTGGTGTCGAGTTCCAGACTCGAACTCTTGTTATTTGAGCATAAGTCTGTTAAAGCTCAGATCTGGGATACTGCTGGTCAAGAACGGTATAGTTTTACTTCTGTTTTTTGTTGGTTTGTTTGTTGTTTGGTTTGTGATTTTAAGGTTTGTATGTGATGTGGGTTTAGCATTGTTGTTGTGGATATTGTTTAGTTTTTTTTTTATATGGGTAATGTGTGGTTTTTGTTGATCTGGATTTTTTGTTTGATTTGCATGTAGTGGGTTTATTGGAGTTTAGGGGTTTTAATCCTAAATCTTTAGATATGTATATAGGGTTATGATCAGATACCGAAAAGAAAAATAGAAGTCGTTGGAAGGGTATCAAAACGACTGCAATTGAACTTGTTCAAGCCGCATTGAAACCGTCTCATTGAACCCGACGATCTTCGTTTTTAGGTTTTCGCTTTTTTGGATTTTTAGCTTGTGGTTTTTAGAATTTGTGTTAGATCATTATGTCTTTTATGGGGTAGCATTGTGTCTTTTTTTCGTATTTTCATCGTTGTGTCATTTTTGCGATTCATTATGTCTTTTTTTTCCTAAGCATTGTGTTATATTTTGTGACACATTATGTCATATTTCGTGATCTATTATGTATAATGTATCCTTCTCACCTTCTCATTTATTTTACATTGTGTAGAATACTTGACCCTGAGTATATAAACTCTTTAGATATGTGTATAATGTTTTTAGTGGTCTGGTTAGTGTTGTTAAATCGGGATAAGCGGTAATTGGTAGTTTACCGTTTAGATTTCACCTACTCAGGCCTAAAAAGTAAAGATCTGTAATAGGTCAAAGGTGGTCAAAGCTGGTCAAATTGCGGTCAATTTGAAGTGTTTAAAATTATATACTTATTAATCCAATCTGATCAATAAGTTTAGAATGTAACATATAAAAATCTTAAAAAGTTTGGTGTGTGTATGTGTGTAAGTTTGAAAAATTACATATTAAATTCCAATCTGATTAATCGTTAGTCGGGTACCTCAACGCCTGACTAGTGATATTAACAACCATGGTGTGGTCTTTAGAGGCCCTGGGTATACGACATGTAATAATGAGTATATGCTTAATTAGGTGTTTTGTTGTACCGTGAATAGGACTGTATTTGCTTCCTTACTCGTGATTGATTTGTTGTTATTTGTGTGTGGTTAAGTGAAGGCGGGTGGGTCGGGAATTGAGAGTGTTCAAAAATTACTAATGATAAACGTACTTTCACTTTTGTTCCAATATGGGATGTGTACTTTTTTCGTGTAAGTTTGGTCAATGAAATTTATATAAATGTGTTATTTTGGTCTTTATATCTCTAGGCTGTATGTTAGACACTTTAAAATTGCTTATGATGTCTGGGACCAGTCTTTATTGCTTCTACTCCTTCTAGTTACATTATCTCTACTATTAGTGATGGCGATAGTAATAATAGTTACAGAAATAATTATAACAGTAACTTCAAAAATAAAAATAAAGGATATATAATCACCACATCAGAATATAACACTTTAAATGGTCATTACTCACTAGGTTACCAAATTACTATAACTATGAATTTTGGCCTGCGTGATGGGCGGGTTTTAGAAGGATATCAGAAAATTTTATTTGGAATAGTATTTGCATTGATAAACTTGAATTATTTAAATCTCTTATGAAGACCTTTGAATGGTGGTGTGGGGTTAAGTGCCTGACTAAACCATAGTTATCAAAGGCGCTAGGCGCTAGGCGCATAGGCCTCACCAGGTCCTAGGCGCAAGGCGCAAAAAAACGAGGGCTGAGATAAAGCGAACAAAGAAAATAGAGTAAAAGTATATTAAAATAATACTATTTTAATCTAGTTAGTATCAAAAGTTTTAAAATATTGATGTAATAGTGTATTGAAGTAGTTTTCTTTAGATAAAAGTAGAAATCTGGCTGGAATCTAGCCATAATTTAACGAATTTGGCTGGAAACTCTCCGGAATTTTGGAATCTAGCCGAAATCTGCGCCTAAACCATCACCCGGAGAATTAAAGCGCAGTTTCCTCGACTTAAAGCGTAAAACGCATTGCCTTGCCTAAAAAATGGGCCTAGGCGCAAGAGGCGATGGCTTTTAACAACTATGGACTAAACCCCTTGAAGGTCACCTACCATGTGCAAGCTGTGTTTTACCTTGTCTAATTGGTTAGCAGGGTATTGGTGGGGACCAGTGAACGGTAATTGTTTCTCACGGCTATTTAAAAAAAAACTTTTGTGAAAAATAAAAAGGTTTTTTACATATGAGATCAGTTCCAGTTTCCTTCAGTTCCATTTCATTCGTTCCAACCATCATTTTGTAATATTTGTTAACGAGCAGGTACAGAGCAGTGACAAGTGCATACTACAGGGGTGCAGTAGGAGCCATGTTGGTGTATGACATAACCAAACGCCAAACATTTGACCACATACCGCGGTGGCTAGAAGAGTTACGTAACCATGCTGACAAGAACATCGTAATCATTCTCATTGGAAACAAATGTGATCTGGAAGACCAACGGGCGGTCCCCACAGAGGACGCCAAGAGTTTGCTGAAAAGGAAGGATTATTCTTTCTGGAAACATCCGCACTCGAGTCAACAAATGTAGAAGATGCATTCTTGACTGTTCTGACTGAAATCTTCAGAATAGTCAACAAGAAAAATTTGACTGCAGGCGAGGAACAAAATGAGAACCCGGGTTCTTTGACTGGCAAGAAGATTATTGTCCCGGGTCCTGCACAAGTAATTCCAGAAAAGAAGATGTGTTGTAGATCATAAGAATCATTTACATATATCTATTGAGATATGATATTGTGTGGAAGAAACACAAGTGAAAAAAATGCCAATAAATCTTGACTTCCGCACTCTCAACGATATGCATATGAATCTGGTAATTCGGTTATCCGCCCCTCATCATATTGTTATGGAGATTAGTTGTTCTTTTTTGTTCTATTTTTGTTTCTGGGTAATGCTGGTATTTTTTGTCCAGATTTCTTCCATTGTTGTATGGTTGATTGCAGAGAAGACAACAAATATGTTCCAACTTTATTACTGTTATGTTACTAGCCAAATGTTACTTGATTGATGATCAAAGTTATGTTTTAGAATCAAATATTAGTATTATATTGAGACGATTAAGTTCAACCGTTGTGATACACAACAGATAAATTGACCATTAAAACCAAGCGAACCATTCCTGCCAAAAGCAAATGGCCGGGTTAGTAGAAAATGCGGTTCTGTTGCAGTTAAAAAAAAAGTGTGCAACGATTTGAGGGTTGAGCTGGTGGTTTGTGGGCTGCATCAGCTGGATAGGCTGTGAGCCTGTGACTGTTGTGCTATGGGGTGCGGTGACACACTCCCACAACTCCCCCCAAATTTCATATCAGCGCCACGTCATTTTCGCCTTCACCTCCCCAAACCAAGAAAATGGTTTCTCGTTCTCCCCCTTTTCATTTTTTTATTATTTTTTAAGGAGGAAAAGTATAAAAATGTGAGAAAAAAAGCGCTGAGGGGGAAATTTCCTGTGAGCACCAAAAACATTGTGGGGGGGGGGGGGGGGGGGGTCCCCATCGGTGGCCTATGCCACATCACCCACTGATAACCTCACCGAAACAATACCCCATCCCTATATTTTTCATTCTATAGATATGTTTTCTAAATGACAACTTGCAAGGCTGAATTTCTCAAATGTTTTCAAGTCACTGGCTCAAAGAATCATGATGATTTTTTTTGTTTATCCACTGGTTTAAAACGACTTCACCGGACTTGCTAACTAGCCTGCGACACCCTCGCCACCAAACGTCGTAGGAGGCAACCGACTTATGGTTCTAAAGCCAAGCCAAGAGGTGGAGGGTTCAAACTGCTATCTTTGCCGCCCAAATGATACTGTTGTGTTAATGAATGGTTTTTGGTTAACCAATCAAAAGATGAACCAAACGAGACACCGACAATACCACTTTAATAGGTCTCCAATAGCAGAGAAAATCAATGTGTACTTTTAACGGTAACTAAAAACATTATATTAGATTTAGTAGCATTTGAAGTTTTTGTACGAGTCTCGAAGAATGACAACACGGGCATCAAATGGAGTTTAGAGATTATGAAAACCCGAATCATTTTAAATGGACTGACTTTTGAATTTTATTACTATGAACTTTGCTTTCATTTTTTGCGTTGGTGTTGACTCACGAACATGTATGTTTTCATAAAGGAATGGTAAACTTTCAGTCGTTTTCAAGAATGATAACAAAAAAACTGGCACAAATAGCTATATAGAGAACCGTTTGGCCGATCCATCCGGTCATCGGACAGTGAACAACCCTAGGAGTCAGTATGCGTTGAGGTTAAGCTGCTAACCGAACGGTAAAACCCACCAATTTTAACAGCTTAACAGTGTAAGCGCTTTTTTACTTCAAAGCAACAAAAATGATTATTGGATACACAATAATTGTAGTAAATTGTTTAACATAATCGATTAGAGTTGACGGTATTTTATAAATACCAGTTAGGGAAAAATAAGAATGTGTGTCCCTTGTGCGTTAACACAAATCAAATTGATTAAGCAGGATCAATCAAAAAATAGAAATCAAAGATACTTCAATAACGTAAAACATACCAAAACAAAATAATTCTTAAGTAGATAACCATAACACCAAAAACCTTAATGTGCGATAATCATTCGAATAAAGTTATAACAAAAAAAGTATCAAAACCAAGGTCTCACTCGGAATAACTAGCCATAATCCAAACCCCCAACTGAAACAAAGTTCATACCTCTAGCAACGGCCTAAGCAGCAATAGATGGCTTGGAAGCAGCCGACACCTGGACCTCTTCTTCGCCAAGCTCTCGCTTCGCCTTTCTCTCTGCTCCTTCAACCTTGTGGCAAGAAGCTTCTGGTATTCTGCAGCCTCGGATTTGGCCTTTGCGATCTCTTTTTCTTGTCAGCAATTCTAGCCCTCTTCCTTTGCAAGGTCAATGGTGTCACCAACCTCTGGATCTTGGGAGCTTTGCTCACTTCCTTCCCTATAAAAACAAGTTCCAAATAGACAGTTAATCAAAACAATCAATCCACTTCAACCCAACCTAACAGACCAGGCCAAAACTGAAGAAGAACAGGGATAATGATAAGATAATGAACTGACCAGCTTTGTTTGTGAAAGTACGTCTGTAGGTGTTAACGTACTTTCTGACATCATCTTCCTTAGAAAGGTTGAAAAGCTTCCTGATCTTGGAAGCTCTCTTGGGACCTCTCATCCTTGGTTTCTCAACATCAGTTAAACCAGGAAGGTCATTTTCACCCTTTTTGACGATGACCAAGTTCAAAACAGAGAGATCTTGGCTCACAATGCATCCACGCACAGACTTCCTTCTGCGCTCACCGTTAGCCTACCATAACCTCTAAAGCATGGAGTTCCTGAAAAGTAAAATAAAAAAAATTAGGCTTCCATTTGGTAACGTATAGCTGTCATCAACAAAAAATTGTAGGTTTGAAAGTCACATAGTTAACCAACCTCGAACAAGTAAAAAGACGAACACGTCAGGAGTCAACCACTCCCTGTTTCATTGGAAAGCCTGCTTATCGCAGCCTCCCATGATCTTGAACACATATCTTTGAATTCCTGTTATCCAAACAATAATTAGTTTAAACGTATCTTTTTAGATTAAATTTAGAAATGATAAAATTAAGAGATACAATGATGATGCGAAAATAACCTCTCCAAGTGCATCACCACTGACTTCTGAGATATCCTTTGTCATAAAAAGCGCGACTGTACAAATTATGTGAAACAAACAATTATTAGCCCGTAGTTGCCTCTAATCTCCGAAACTTAGCAAAATATAAATAATTTAATAAATGAAAAAAGTATGTATATAAACACTGCAATAGATCCAAAATAACCTTAAAAACAAGACAAACTAAAACCACGCCTAAAATTTATATAGCCACAAGACCATAGATTATAGATAACAACTTAATTAAGTTGAGGTTACTATCAACAAGTAAATTAATAGTTAAAGAAAGATATTACTCTATATGCTTAAAGATATCAGTAAACACAAAAACAGTTTTAAAACTTAAAAAAGTTTTGCTATACAGCAAGAAAACAAGAAACAATTTTGATCACAAACGCCTAAATGAGAAATAACAGCTATTTGCTACTAACAACAAACACAAGTTCTTAGCTTACAAAAAAAGTAGTGAATAAAACAGTTCCAATTCCCTCATCTAAACATACATATATCATCCCTAAATCAATGGACAGGCAGTAAATTCTTGATACAAAAAATACCAACCGGTACCGATCAAATTTTGGTAACAGTTCGGTACACATTTTTTGCCGTTTTTCGGGATCGGTACTTAGCCCACTTTTTATCTTCGAAAAACACCGGTACCGTACCAAAGACATTCGGTACGGTACCCATTTTTAACGAGTTTCAGGATAGGTACTTTTGGTACCGAGCTCATCCCTACCTAAATCAAGTAATCAACACACCTAATCATTGTAAATAATGCAAACATTGCGTTTCATTCATTGTACAACATATAACAGACTCACGTTTTGGTTAGTAATAATCAGCAATAAGCTATCTATATTTAAACCTTCAAATCAAACATAACATATATGTCTAACCACCTCACAAAATAATAATAATAATAATAATAATAATAATAATAATAATAATAATAATAATAATAATAATAATAATAATAATAACAAAAGACTGAAGGTTACAGTAGGGTAAACAAAATGATTATCTTACAGCTTTTGGTCATCGTCGATCTCGAGCTTCTTCTGGCATCCAGTTGTTGGATTGGCAATGTTGAACTACAGATAATATCACATATAGAAGAATGAATCAATGACATGTGTTTATGCATATGATGAAATTAGAGTTAGAGATACTGATACCTTCATCTTCAGGCACGAAGTAGGGCGCCGCTACGACGATTGGAATAATAATATTTGCCTGCTTGAAGATTTAGGGTTTGTGAAATGTTGATTGATGGGTGTTTTATAGCCAGGGGTGGTTCGTTTGTTTGGGCCGTTGGGCTTTGTTATAGTTTTTGGAGAGATCGTGGATTGGTCGGTCACTAAGTTAATCTTTTTTTAATGGGCTTCTGGTTCTCGTTTGGGTTTGTACCAAGGTTTTGACACCCAGACCGGCCGGTCAGGATCACTACGTTGGACCGCCCGTGCATAGGACCTCCGCGGTTGGACCGGGATTTTGGCCAGTTGGACCGGTATTTGGGGCGGTTTAACCGCCTTTTTTAATTTATTTATTTTTGTTTGACTTTTGGGCCGGTTCATTGGCCCGGCTAGACCGTTCGTACCGGTGGACCGGTGACGACTCTGGTTCAATGTTCGGTCCGTTTCTAAAAACATTAGTTTGTACTTTGTGCTTTTGTAGTAGAGTGACTACTAACTAATAGTTGCATTAAAAAAAACCCGGTTTGATGGCTGTAAAATCTTTATATATATTTGACAACTAGGTTAAACACCTATGACCTATGTATTTATTACATAACATGTCAAATATTTTATCAAAATTTATGGTTCATTAGAAGTCCATAGTACATCAAAACTTATATGTATGATTGAAAATTCAATCACATTTACACGTATTGGTCTGTTGCCATGTCAAAAACTAATACAAGATCGTTTAGGTTAACAGTTAAAAGTAATTTGTCATTCAATAGATCCTTATACATGGTTTCCCTAAAAATCATGTTGGCTTGACAAATCCTGGTTGACATGTTAAATTTGACGAGCTCGGCCAGGACCGATATATCTTGGTGTTAGGTATCAATAGTAATCTGAACACACTTAGAGGGAGTTTCGAAATGCAAAAGTGCTTTTGGTCAGAAGTGATTATTGGCTTATGACTTTTTGAAAATGAGTTTTAAAAAAAATGTTTGGATTAGCTTTTGGGATGAGAAACGTCAAAAAGTCAATATATTTTTTTAAGTGTTTCGCTAGACTTATTGTGTATATTGGTTGTATGGGTGGTAGATTTGTAATTTTTATCCAAAAGCCAGGATTTCTAACTTATCAAAAACAGATTTTCCACTCTTAAAAGTCAAAAGTCAAAACAGAAAATGCTTTTGGGTTACACAAACAGCTTATTGACTTATTGACTTCTTGAAAAGGCCAATAAGTCAATAAGTTGTTTTGAAACTCAATCCCAAACACCCTCTTAGAGCATTCACATCATGTTCTCCATCTCCATCCACTCACAATCACATATTACACTAAAAATCATCTTATTTCTTTCTACTTTTCAATTAAATAATATTTTTATACCTTTGCCATTACTTTTTATCCCTCCTTCAAAAAGTAATAAAAAATTATAAAGCGTGAACAGTTCTGTATCAAACATAGAGATGAACAATAGCTTTTTTCTCTCCTCCACTCACAACCATATGTCAAAATATGGAGATTTCTCTCAGAAAAATATGAAGAACTAAATGCGAATGCTCTTAAAATCATGTAGCCCAAACATGATTCGTGAAAGTGTAACTATGTGAACTGTTTATCTAACCAAGTTAAACATGTCAATAAATTGTAATCATATTAAATAGATCGTAAGCGAGTTGACATTTTGCAAAGGGTTATCAACTTGAACTTATAAGTCTCCCCCCTCTCTAATTTGTAACGTGTCGATAGTCAAGTTGTTAAACTTGAAGTACAACACACATCGACCCTGTTTAGCTATATAAGTTAAACATGTTAACCTGAAAATAAAAATTCGATAAAAAAGTTAGACATAAAAACCCAAAATCTAATCATTATCATGTAAGTTCATATCATATTTACGTCGTGTCATAAACTACCCCTCACTAGTTTACCCATCCGTACTTTTGTCATCAACTTGTACGCCATGTTCCCGAGTTTACTAACAGAAAGAAAAGAAGAGAAAGAGATTTTGGGAGAGAAAAGAAAAAGAGGGAAAAGAAATATATAACTTCATTTTGTGTTCCCATGTTCGAATGAAAGGAAAAGAAAGTAAATACTTTATGTGTTCCCGAGTTGAAATGAAAAGAAAAGAATTGTTTAATTTTACAGTTATACCCCCATTGTATGCTATAGTAGTTTTAAGTATGAGCGTAAAATAGTAAATGATAAATCTTTTATTTAGTTTGCTTTCCCTTCCTTCCATTTTGGGAGGAAAGTTTTATTAAAAGATTTTCCTTGTGCTTCCTTCCCCTTCCATCCACTCCCTTTCTTTAATGAAACTCTGGAACACACGTATTTTTACCTTCTCTCCGTTTCCTTTCACTTCTTTTCACTTTTATCCTTTAATGAAACTCAGGAAAAAAGGCCATGAGGTGTGGAGGAGGGTAGTCCTCCGGGATGGGTGGCCACATAAGCGGCCACGTCATTATGGTAGGCTGGTCAAGATGAGGATGGAGCGGGGGCGGGAGATGGACCTCCCCCCCTTAAAAAAACAATCAACCAATCAATTGGCTCGTCGTTGACGTTGTGGGAAGAACAGAGAGGACGGGGCGGGCCTAGGTGGTGGTGTGCACTCTGGACGGGCCTCACCGGCCCTAGGCCGTCCCCCACACCATATGGTATTAGTTGCAACAAACCACCAATGAAGCCACAGCCTAGTGGTGGAGGTAAGAGGGTTTACTCTTTAGGAGGTTCTCATCTTGGAGTGCTCAGGTTTAAATCCTGCGTCGACCGAGCTTTGGCCTTGTATAGTCTTGGCCGAGAGCTGTTAAAAAAAAATTGCAACAAACCAATATTTGGCTCAGTTAGTGACATATATATTTGTTTTAGCATAAGAAAAGAAACAAATAAATATTTGGCTCCGTTGGTCACATTGCCAGCTCGTACACAAGTCACGATGCAGATTTAGGTTGTCAAGGGACCCAAATTCATAAAATGCTTTATGAACTAGTGGTTATGTGAGGTGATACCTCACAAAAGACAAAGTAAAGAAAAAACAAAAAATGTTACTGTTTCTTAAAGTGTTTCGAATTAGTATATAGAACTAGTGGATTCCTCCGCGCTTCGCGCGGACACTTTAGCCGGTATCGGTTTGGCTCGTTAAGGTAGATAATTTTTTGTTTTATAAGATGTGAAAGATCTTATATATGAATCAGGGTAAAAAGCTATGGAGTGAATAGGAACCTTTAAAACTACATTTTATTGCACTCATTTTTCCCAAAATATACCTGGAAGTTGGTTTATGTGTAGATTTTAAATCTGTCATAAGATAAAGTAAATTTTGTGCAGTTAAAAAAATGTTTAAATAATATTCATAATTACTTCTCTTACCTTACAAAGTAAAAATAATATTTTAAAGTTGATTTAATATTAAAAAAAGCTGGTACACATTGATTCACTATACTACTACTTCAAATCTCAAAACCATTGTTTGGTTTATCTCAATCAACATTTCAAAATAAATGTGGGTACAATGAGTAGTTCCTCCTATTTTCTAACATTTGTGAAATCTCACAAACCCTATCATTCACCTTCGTTCAACATCTTAAGAGTGAATAGTCAGCTGGTCGCCGACAACGGTTTCCTTGATCTTCATATTCGGCGGAAGGTGGCCGGATTTTGTCACTTTTTCCGTCGGAAAAGTCAATGACCAGCGGTGAGATGGTTTGTGAGATAAAGCTTTTCTGACAACATTTGACTGATCATGACCGTACTTTCTTGGTCTGCTTGTTTTTTCTTTTCTGTCATCGGAGTTGTTCCGGTAGGTGTCGGCGCCGGCGTGTACGGAGGAGCTGCTGCAGCCAGTTGGCTTGTGATGGATTGAGGGATTGGATTGATCTACGTAATCGTCTTCACACGTCAGTGTCTTCTTCTTCAACGACACCGTCGCCGGTGACTTATCCAGACGTGAACGATACCAACATCAGCTCCCCCACGTTCGAGTAAGGCCGCCGCCTTGGCTCCCGTGACTGGTGGTAGAGACCCACCGTATCCCCCTCTCTCTTTATCTGTCGCTCATCTGATGAAAAGGAAGCCGTTCACACAGCAAATTACTGATATGACCTGTCGTAAAACCGAAATTACAAAAATACCCTTTGGGTACTGTTGCCTAAGATGTTTCTATTTAGTATATAGAGTAATAATTATGTACACTGGATCCCACCTTCTTAAATGAGACAAGTCAAACTACTCAACATGTGGCTACAATAAATTTACCCCCTTTTAAAAGAAGGCAAAAAGGATGTCTACAATTTTTCTATATCTTATTTTCAACTTTATACTATTATATACCATAATATCAACTATAAAATACACAATGATATGATTCATCTTGGTTCTAGTTATGAATTTATTCAAATATCTATTTGATAATAAGTATATTTTTTGGCTTTGTATCAAACCAATTGTTACATTGTTTACAAATTTGATTGTATATGTTATTGATTTAGATTGAAATATAAAATCCAATTCTCATACTCTTTTCTATATAAGGACGTATGAATTATTTCATTCCCGTGATGAGTCTAATGGCAACTTGTTTTGCAATATTGATCTACTCATTCTAATATAGCAGGGCACAATGTTCATTCTTGTCGAAGTAGTTGTCATGATCCGACTAATGGTGGGTATTTGCTTTTTCACTATATGCGTTATATTTCATTATCAAAACCAAGCGAATTGTAAATTAATTCAGATTTTGAAATTTAAACACAAAATAACAGTGAAATTTGACTTGTTGAATTGTAGTGATTTAAAATACAAAATTTGCTTATTGAATATATGGTTCATAAAATCTACTCTTGTGTTATTTTAACTTGTTAGTCCATAATTATAATTCCTTTCTAACAACTTAGCACACTTCAAATTTGTTAATTGACTAATGACAGCGAGATTAATTTGAGACAAAATTTTATAATCTTGTTACTATCAATTTCATATGACTTTCAAGTTCATATTAAATGAAAAAGATAGCTCAATATACAACTATAAAGTACATGAATACAAGAAAATGACATATACATATACTCAAATACTGCTTAATCATGTGCTTTCTTTTTTTTTAATCTTGCATATTATTATATTGATATGAGAAGCGTCTCTGTTTCTTGAATCCCACTACTAAGAAGTTTGAACTACTTCTCTTTTTCACAATTTCACCCGTTATCTAGTAGTCTAGTGATATACAATAATCGATACTCACAAAAAGTAATTTAAGTTTTAAATACTTACAAATTATTACGTGATAATTACACATAAAACTCTTCATTATAAATAAAAGTGTTTAGGAATCATACACCCTGATCCACATTACACACTAACAGGAGGCTGCCACATACCTCAGAATGTGATGTTACACCCCAGAATGAGATGTCACAGCGTGTATGAGACCTAGAATCGTAAATAAATGTTACATAGTATGGGAATCTTTGAATCATATTCAAGACCAACTTTTCTATTTAATAATACTTATTCTATACTTTTATCATTACATTTTCTCTCTCCTCTACTCACAACCACTTCTAAAAATATTAAAAAATTATGGAGGGTGAACAGTGTCCCCTCCAAATTTACTGATGAACAGTGTCTCATCTATATATTTTCTCTCTCCTCTACTCACAACCACTTATACACACTCTATATAATATGGAGGCCCCCCTCACACAAATATAGAGGCTCTACTGTGAATGCTCTTAGTGACTGTATTACTAACAGAAGTCCACCCTTTGGACCCAACTAACCCAACCAACCCTCTCAAAAAGTAATAATAATATAACATCCATACACCACAACACACACAGAGCAATGCACACACCTACAACAAATTCTTCCTTCTCTTATTGATCACAACCAATAATAATAACATAACCATTTCCCGTCACTAATCCAATCCAACCTTCGCTACCAAACACAAATGTCAAACGAGAACGACGCCGTTCCAATAATATTCAAAACACTAGTAAAAAACGCCGACAGAAAGTTCTCGAAGGTTCGAGACATTCCATCATACATTCGTGCACCAAACCACTACTTAACAAACGTATTTAAAGCCTACACAAAGCTATGGAACTACCAGCAACAAAACCGGTCGAAGCTAACCGGTTCAGGTCTCCAACGTCACGAAATCGGTGAGATCGCTTCACGAATCGGTCAGCTGTACTTTATGCAGTATATGAGGACGAGTGAAGTTAGGTTTTTAATCGGATCGTATATGTTTTATGAAGCTGTGTTGAATAGAAGATATTTTGATGGATTGGACTGTAAGGTGAATGATAGGTTTAAGGAGTTAAGGTTTTACGTTAGGTTTTTGCAGGTTTCCTTGGTTTTGAACCGGTGGGAGATGGTGACGTGTCTTTTGGACCGGTTTAGGGCATTGGTTGATGATAGTAAGGCCACTTTTGGGGTATGTTTTTATATTTATGGATTTATTTATCTGTTTTGTGTAATTTGTTAAGTGATGGTATAGTAAGAGTTGTTGTAATGATTAACCGTCCGTAGCGTTATTTTCACGAAACTAGTAAATAATATTAAAGTTAAAATTAGCGCAATTTCACTTTTGCCCCCAGGGCCTACACATATATACATTATTATCTGCGCACACGCTGAAGCGAGGTGTTAAATAAGAGTGATTCTGATTATTTGAATATATATGGGCAAACAAATGATTTTCTGATTATTACAACTTTAACCAGATCCAAACACTGTTTCCGTAGAATTTGACAATGGGTTTGAGTCAGTGATTGGAAAACTTCCTTTTCTAGATCTTGATTCACGTAGAAATTTCGCAATATAGTCCTAGTTAACCCGGCGAGACTCGAATTCCTGCTGGTAGACTTTCCGGCAGCTTGTTGGTTGGGATCAGTTATACGTCACCTTGTTAACCATTATTACTCTGTGTAATTGAGGTGTTTGTATGCTTGAAATGTTTAATATGCTTGAAATGTTTAATATGCTCTGGTGTGGGTATTTGGTAGTTTGGTATTTGTCATCTACTATTTGTACTTTATGCAAAAGGAGTTATTTTTATGGGTGTGTTTGGTGGTTGGCATATTATTGACCTTGTCTCTGGTGGTACAACTTAAAGACAAACTGAATATTTGTAGGAAAGTAGCTTCAAAGAATGGAACATAGTTATGCAAGAAATGGCCCGGTTTATGAAAGTGGATGCTGACGTTACAAACATGAGGCCTTTAAGGTACTGTTTCATGTTTGATTCGTATCCGAATTCACTGAAGTATGTGGCACGTTTCCATGCTAGCAAGGTTTTGAAGTTGCGAGATGCATTGCTGACGAGCTATCACCGTAATGAGGTAATTGATGGCAAAATGGGCCTATTGTGTGGTTCAGCATGAGGTAAAGACGAGTAACTTATTGATGTGGGCCGGGTGGTCTGCTTTGGCACAAATCACTTTTCGTCCATGATTGAAATTTATTATTAAATCATGAGGGTGCCAAATATGTTTATGAATATAATAATTAGAAGGTTTGATATGCATTAAAATACCCATTGGGCGACTTTCAACCGACTTAAACCATTCCGTTAATCTTATTTAATTTTCCAAATATGTTTATGAATATAATAATTAGAAGGTTTGATGCATTAAAATACCCATTGGGCGACTTTCAACCGACTTAAACCATTCCGTTAATCTTATTTAATTTTACCTGTTCGACCGTACTTAAGTAAAAGTGTCAAAGTTGTCGCCTCTAGTATACGCAAATACCTGATATATGATTTGTATGTTAGACTGGATTTCACGTTATCCATTCGGTTAATCTTTCTCTGCCTATTTAACATTTCAGGTTAAGTTTGGAGAACTTACAATAGATACATTCAGAATGCTGCAGTGCTTAGAATGGGAACCAAGTGAAGAGCTTTACCAAAAACAACATGTTGAATCTCGTGGGAATGCTGGGTTGACTAATCCATCTATTTCTTCTGGATTAATTGATATAAATTTGGTGGCAGATATGATGGATCCATCTTTGCCTCCAAATCCTAAAAAAGTTGTTCTTTATCGACCATCTGTGACACAACTAATATCTGTGAGTATAAATTTCTTAATATTGCGTTAGCTATGTATTATGTGAGGGATTAAAAACAAGATAATCTGTTAGAAACTTGTGAGGAATGTGTCTAGTGGTTCAAATGAAGGTTACTGGGTAATATGAACCTTTCAACATAGATAAAGTACCTACAGTTTATGTGAATATGTATTAAAAGATGATTCCTAATGTTTATTTTCCTGTATCTGCAGGTTATGGCTACAATTTGTGATGGGCTTCCTCCGGATAGTGTTATGCTTATATACATAGCAGCCTCAGGTTACCTTTTCTTTTTATTATCTAGTGAAATTGTAGTCAAGGTTGAAACTATATCTAGTATATTGGTCGGGTTGTGTAACAGGTAAAAAAGAGTATGCGGCAGGAGGCTGGCAGATGTTTTTGCTAGTTTTATATTCATTTATAAAACTAAAGTTGCATTTTTTGAACAATAATATAATATTTTGAATACATTATTCGGGAGTTTTTCATATTAGAATTATATTTTGCCTGGTGATTGACCTGGCTAACCTGTTCACAACCCGTTTGACACTTTATTTTTCTCGGCCAACATATCTTCTACTCGTATGACTTGCTAGAGATTTAACACATTCCAAATCGCTCCAGTCATGAGTAAATGGCTGAATTGCTGTTAGTAGCTGATACTAACAGATGGTACCCCATGCAGGGAATTCTGGTCAAAGTCAAACTAGTGTTCCGCAGAGGCAAAAAGATCAAAGTGCAAGGACATCTAATGTTAGTGAGAGACATAATTTGATTCCTGAAAATAATTTTGATAAAAAGGAAAGCTCCCGTCATCCCTTTGAAAGCTCTCTGTGGTTAGGTCCTTCAAGAACTGTAGGTGAGAAGTAGGATTTATTTTCTTTTTGAAATCACTAAGTTATTTTGAGGCGGCAATTTGGATTGGTCAAAATGGTTAGATTTTAGTACATGTCAAAACAGTTGGGCTGGGTTGGGCACTTGGGCTTAAAACACTTTTTGGCTTCATTTTTCTTCAGTTTGTATTTATATAACGCGCTAAGTATGATTAAAAAGAAATAGTATTACATTGATGATCTACTATATGAAATAAAATGCTTTTAGATCTTTTTATGCGTTTTAATACACTTCGGAACTAGGATTTTTTTTTTACAGGGGTCACAATTAGTCTTCTTATATATGAAGAGGGATTTTTTTACCGGGTAGGGTCAACCTGTTTTTGGTTTAGCTACAAAATTCTCTCATTTGAGCCGTTAGTGAAAAGTACACCTGCAATAGATGGGTTGAAACGACCACTTGTTACTCACTCTTTTTCATGTGATTTGCAGGTTCAAACGACCTCTACCCTGGGGATCTAATCCCTTTCACTAGAAAACCTGCGTTTTTTATTATTGATAGCAACAACAGCCATGCATTCAAGGCAGGTTTGTCAAAACTTGTGTATGACTTGTTAAACAATTTTGATGTTAATTATTTAAGTAGCTTATGTGTTCTTAATTCTTTTATTATTTCCCAGGTTTTGCATGGTGCCGAAAGGGGGAACCAGCTGCTTTGTTTATTTCTCCTTCAAGACCAACATTCAAGAGTCAGTTTGGTGATGTCACCCAAAATGGAAGTCAATTCACCTTGTTTCTTACCGCTCCATTGCTAGCATGCTGCCAAATGCTTGGACTTAAATATTCTGATGTGGTATGTTGATTGGAAATTCGAATAAATTTTAACATAGAAAATTCGTAACAATTTTTTTTGTGTGTGCTTCTAGGATGCAATGGAAGATGCTGAGAGTATCGTTTCAACTGCTTTCTCAGAGTGGGAAGTGATTCTTTGTACCTCAACTAACCTTGATCTAGTGTGGGCGCAGGTTTTATCAGAACCTTTGTTACGTCGGCTTATTCTTAGGTATTTTGTCTTCCAAATAATGCTTCTACCTTTACAATTGGGAGTGGCAGTAAAAGGGTGGTTGCTTTCTGTTTCTTTCGTGACCACCTGATTTACAAGTGGGTAAAAGCCCACGACCGGTCCTAGATCCATCTCATAAACAGCCAAAAGTGGTATTGTTCATAGGCATGGCCCTCTGGTTACAATTTATGCCCTTGTTTTATTGTGGAGGGTTGAAACCTGGGACTGGAATAAGCCAGCTGAGGTTTGAAACTGATATAAAACCAATTAGGCCCGTCAACCGAAATTCGAAATTTTGTATCCCCCAAAACAGCTATAAACGGCTCGTCTTTTTTGTGTTTTAGTGACGTTTCATTATGTGCCGAAGGACATTTTTGCCTCTCCAAATAATAATACAACTCAAAAGTATTGTGTATGTGATCATTTATAACAACAAAAGCATGGAGAATGATATTTTATTTGATTTTTCCTATCTGGATTTTATCTCCAGATTTATATTTTGCCGGTGTCTGCTTACGCTATACCAGCATGAGGAAAGTAAGGATCTTTTCGTACCTGTTTGTCTGCCTGAACTTCCAGATTCCGTGTCTCCACACTCGAGAGTCATACAGTCAGCCGCCGTTGCATTAACAAAGCATCTAAAGGTTTCACATTGTTTTCGGTTTGACAACTTATAGCCATAAGTAGAACCAGAATGTAAATCCTTTTTTGAATTGGGTGTATTGTGTGTTAAAAAGAGTGGGGAGGTATATATTTCCAACACTTAGGCTTATTACCAGGTGATATTTATTTTAATTAACTGGCTTGGTAGTTTCTGATGTAAGGTATCTAAAGGTTTAATGTTGGTAGTGGTAAATAAGTGATGCTGTCATGGCATATGCAATACGAATTTGGGTCTTTGGTTTACAGTGTATTAATTGATATCGTGAGGTTTTTGATAACCAAAAGTTCAGTTTGTCAATTTACACAAATTGTAGTTGTTACGTAACCCAAGTTAACCTGTTAAGAGATCATCATAGTTAGTAAATCCCACCAATACCAGTAGGGTTTGAGTAAGATATAGATAGCTTTACATCTACATGGTAGGAATAGAGAAACTGCTTCCAGTGAGACCTCAAGCTTAATAAGTGACAAAATTATAAATTTACCTGTTTTGCTATTTCAACAAGCCATTCGACGTGAATTAATTTTAAGTACTCATGTAGTTGTTTCCATAAATGTAGAGACACAAAAATCTGGGCACGCCTCGCCAACAAAAAACACAAAATCAGGTATGGCGTACCTAGTTAGTAGTTACATACTTGACCATGGACCTGTCAAATCCCAATAATACCCCGAATCACACCGGAAAAACTGAGCATCTTCTCTCCGAAATGGTGAATCTCGGATCCATATGCAACCCGATTATTGACATACCCGGGTTTTGACATTGTTAACCATGCCCGGACCGGGTATGACTCAATATCCGATTCGGGCACCACCACCTAGGTGTTATTTTTCATGGACTTCTCCCGACACAATGTTTTCATTGTTTTTGACTCGTTCACAATTTCACATTAGTTTTCTAAACCCACTTATCTCTAAAATCTATATAGCAAAATAGAGTTTTGTCTATAGTTTGCTCTACATCATAATCTCCATTGTGGGATTTTATTATTATTATTTATTTATTTATTTATTTATTTATTTTTATTTTATTTTTAAATTTTTTTTTTCAAAATGAACGAAAACTAGAGAAAAAAATCATAGAATAATTTTTTTAGTTGAATTATGAATTTAAGTAAAGAGAAGTTGATGTGAATGCTCTTTAGCTGGTTAAAGTTTAAGGTTCAAACCAAGTTACACAATGGGTGGTTATTACAATGTCTAGATTATAACTAAAGATTTAAATACTCAATGCAAAAGGGTGTGTGTATTCAATAGGAATCGGAAATGGCGTTTAGACCTAATAAAAGTGGTACAAAATTGAAATCTTGGAGAACATAGAGTCATCCATGGCCAAATGAATGCATAGCTACTAGAAACACTAAACGTTAGCACCTCACTTTGGATTTTTTTTCCTAAGAGTTTATATTACATGCTATGATGTAATTTTACACTTGTAAATGAACCGAACGAACACGATCGAAACATGTTCGTGTTCGTTCGTTTAAGTTTTACAGAACAAACGATCTAACACGAACAATTAAACAGACGGGGTTTTCTTCTTCGTGTTCGTTCGTTAAGAAGATGGACGCATTTGTGTTTGTTTATCTTTGTTTGTTATTAGTTAACCGAACAGTTCACAAACAAATTTAACTAAACGTAGATGAACAGACATAGATGAACTAACACGAATTAACAGATCATACGAATAACATGTCTTGGGCCTAAATAAAATAATAACACCGGACTAAATTGTAATTCGTGATAATTAAATTTTATAAACCAAAATAAATTGTTATTGTAAAGTGCCTAACAATCTTAAATAAATATATTAATGACGAAATTAAACAAACAACATAAACTAATGAACATAAACAAACAAACGATCATGAATGTATTTGCGCAATTACATACGAGTCTAATTTCTAGTTTTCTCTTAAAACCATATGTTACCATATCAATAAACAAAAACAATAAACAACTAAACCGTCATTTGAATTGCTTTCTCATATAATCGAAGTGTCACTTGTGTTCAAATTTTGAACCAAAGGGTGCATCCATTGTTCATTTTTTAAAGCAAAGGGTCGGCATTTTCACAATACTAAAAGGTTTTAAGAGGTGGTATTATTTTTTAGTAAACATATCCACGTCACTTATATTAATGTCAACTTTTAATCAAAATGGAACACACATATTTTTTTTAATAGCTCATATTTCTCTCATTTTTTAGCCCCGCTTACAGCTGTGCGCATATAATGTATATATGTGTGACCTTCCCCGGGGGGGGGGGGGATAAAGTTGCACTAATTTTAACGTTATTTTACTAATTTCGTGAAAATAACGTTAAAAACAACGGACGGTTAATCATGCATTATGTGGTGGCGTTGATAGCCAAAAGACAAGGGGCATATGCACCAATCGGGCTCGTCCCGATTGCTAAGTGTTATGTGCCTTATGTCCAAGGCTTGATACAAAACCACTATCGAGCCAAGGGTCTCACTGGAAGCAGCCTCTCTATTCCCACAGTGTAGAGGTAAGACTGTCTACATCTTACCCTCCTCAGACCATACCTTAACTTTGCTATTGATGAGATTAACTGAGTAGGATGATGATGATATTTCTCTCTTCTTTTTCCCCTTTGCTAGGAATGAACCTGGGCTTTTCACCCCAAGAGACTTTATTTCTACACTAGACTATAGCCTAAGTGGTGGAACACATATTTAACATGGAAACCAGAGTATATCGGTGGATTTTACCTATTTAAATAATTTCAGATTAATTATCCATAGAATAATATTCTATTACTTTATTTGCTTTGAAAAAAAATAAATAAATAAAAATCAAGTTCTTTGAACAATACCCACAAGCCCGGTTTTATGACCGAGTGGGTTGACTCAGTCACATTTTAACGTGAAAATGTTGGCCGGCCCTTTAGTGTTGGACAACGTCACACGCTCGTTGCTTACGATGATTAATTTTCATAAAATGTTACGTACTACAGACACAAAGTCCCTCAAATTATAGAACCTGTCACAATCACCCCCTCGTTTGATGTTTTTAAAACCCATATAAATGAAAGTAACGTCTGCTAGGCTCAAGTAGTCAAATGCCGGATGATTTTATGTGAAATTATACATTGTATGAAGAAAATCAAATATTAAGTTGTTTGGCAACTTAAATATTGAAATAATACATGCCTAATGTTTAAATGGTGTTGCATTGAGTTTATACTTTAACGTTGTGTTCCTGAGTGTAAGAATGTTATGGTTCAATTGCTTGAGTATTATTCCATTTGAACCCTCTATAAATACAAGATACAATCCCATATATTTGGGAAGAGATAAACATACAATAAATGATAATCTTTATCTATAATTACAAAATTCAAATCTATTCAAATCTATTATCCATTACACCCCCGCAGTCGAAGCAGGAGGTTGGCGGATGTTGAGACTGGAGCGGAAGTCATCAAAGAGAACCCGAGGAAGACCCTTCGTGAAGATGTCAGCAATCTGTAACCGAGTCGGCGTATGAAGAATTCTAACTGTACCACGCTGCACATGTTCACGAACAAAATGAATGTCAATCTCGATATGTTTAGTGCGTTGATGCTGGACAGGGTTGTTGGAGAGATAAATGGCACTAATGTTGTCACAATAAACCAAAGTGGCAGATGAAACTGGTTTGCGTAACTCAAGTAGCAGATTACGTATCCAACAGATTTCAGCAACGACATTGGCGACTGCACGGTACTCCGCCTCAGCACTGGAACGGGAAATAGTAGACTGGCGCTTGGATGACCAGGATAAGAGAGTGGAACCCATGTATACGCAGTAACCAGAAGTGGATCTACGTGTGTCAGGGCAGCCGGCCCAGTCGGCATCAGTATAGGCCCGTAAAGAAATACTAGCGCATGATGTCAGTGTGAGACCATACTCAGCGGTGCCACGTATATAACGAATGATTCTCTTTAATGCGTTCCAGTGGTCAGTAGTCGGATGATGCATGTGGATACAGATTTGCTGAACCGCATAACTGATGTCCGGTCGTGTGAAGGTGAGATATTGCAAGGCACCAGCAAGACTTCTGTATAGAGTGGGGTTATCAAAAGGTGCACTAGAGTTGGCACCGAGCTTCGGTTTAGAGTCAACCGGAGTAGCTACTGGATTGCAAGTGTCCATACCTGCACGACTGACAATATCGAGAGCATAAGACTGTTGAGAAAGAAACATAGAGTCACCCGATCGGGTTACAGAAATACCCAAGAAGTAACTGAGGGGTCCAAGATCTTTCATAGCAAATTCAGCCGCAAGGCTGCCCATAAGTTTCTTCCGTAGTGCCTCAGAAGAAGTAGTGAGAATAATATCATCCACATAAATTAATAAATAGGCAACGTCACCCCCGTGATGATATGTAAATAGAGAATGATCACACCGGCTTTGCCCAAAACCAATGGATGTGACAAAATCTGTGAATCTTTGGTACCAAGCCCGTGGGGCCTGTTTTAAACCGTATAATGATTTTTGAAGCTTGCAAACGTGATCGGGAAAATCCCGGTGACGAAAGCCCACGGGTTGATACATATAAACTGTCTCTGTAAGATTCCCGTGAAGGAAAGCATTGGTGACATCCAACTGATGGATGGACCAAGACTGAGAAAGAGCTAAAGTCAAGATAGTCCGAATAGTGGCAGGTTTAACCACCGGACTGAAAGTTTCCCCACAATCAACACCGACTTCCTGTTTTCTGCCATCACATACTAACCGTGCTTTATACCTTTCAAGAGTGCCGTCGGACCTGTATTTGTGGCGAAATAGCCACATACTACGTATAATATGCATGTCAGGACGTCTCGGGACAAGTTCCCAAGTCTTGTTTTTAATTAAGGCATTAAATTCGTTCTGCATGGCGTTATGCCACTCCGGGTTAGACAAGGCATCAATAGGGCTTTTAGGGACAGGTATGACAGTGGTGGTGGAAAGGTTGAAAATTTGTTTGGGTTTGGTGATGCCAGACATGGCTCGGGTGGTCATGGTGCGAGTGGGTGGTAAAGGAGGTGGGTTCGGGATTGGTCCGAGGGAAGCAGAGGAGTAGGTGAGATGGGGTTGGTGTTGAGTGTGGGCTGAAGTTGTAGCGGGTTGGGGTGTGGAAGTGGGTGGGCCGGTATTGAGGGGATGGGCCGAAGGGTGGGTAGGTGAGGGTGTGTGGGGAGGTGGGCTGCTGGACGTTGGGCTAAGGGGGGCCGTAGGGGAATTAGGTGGTGATTGGGCTACTGGATGTTGGGCTGGAGTAGTGTCAGGTGGTGGATTATTGGAAGGTGGGGCGGGTGAAGGAGTATGGGGTACAGTGTGCGGTAATAGGGATGGGTGAACGTGGTCATCAAGGAATGAGTAGGATTGAGATGTGGGTGTGTGTTTCTTGGAGAATGGGAAAATGGTTTCGTCAAAGATGACGTGGCGGCTAATGGTGATAGTACGTGTCTTTAAATCAAGACATTTATATCCCCGGTGGTTCGACGGGTATCCAAGAAATACACATGGATAGGAGCGGTAGGCTAGTTTGTGAATGGTGGTATGGGGTATGAGAGGGTAGCATATGCATCCAAACACACGAAGATGATCATATGTTGGTAAGCATCCGTATAGGCGCTGGGTGGGGGTTTGAAATTTTAGGAGCTTGGTGGGTATTATGTTTAAAAGGTAGGTTGCAGTTTCAAGGGCATGATGCCAATAGGTGTTGGGTGTGGAGGAGTGTGCTAGGATTGTTCTCATGAGGTTGTTGATGGTGCGAATTTTGCGTTCCGCTTTACCATTTTGTGAGGAGGTGTGGGGGCAAGAAAAACGGAAGTGCATGCCATTCATAGTACAAAAATTATGAAATTGATTGTTGGCATATTCACGTCCGTTGTCACATTGGAGTTGTTTTATTTTGGTGTTAAATTGGGTTTGTACAAAATTGTTAAATTTTGTAAACATGGCAAAGACGTCGGATTTATGGGCTATTGGGTAGGTCCAAAGAAAATTGGTGTAATCGTCTAAAAATAAGACGTAATATCGGTGGCCCCCGTTAGAAATAATGGGGGATGTCCAAACATCACTGTGTACAAGATCAAATGGCATAAACGTACTTGTATTAGAATTAAAGAAAGGAAGTCTAATGTGTTTCCCAAAAATACAAGCACTGCAAGTTTTATTATGTAAAGAACCACAAGAAATAAAACTAGAAGACTTTAAATTTTGTAAAATAGCTGGGCCGGGATGACCGAGCCGTTGATGCCATATGTCTTGAGTGATAGCCGCATAGGTAGAAGCAGTGTTGAGGTTGGTGATGTTGGACGGGCTGAGAGTGTAAAGGTCCCCCGAGCTATTGCACCGTAGGATAGGTCTCTTGGTCAGAAGGTCCTTCACAGTAAAGCCAAAAGGGTCAAATTCAACAGATAATTGGTTATCAGTTGTAAAACGACGAACAGAAATTAGGTTTTTAACAAGATTTGGTGCAAAAAGGACATTATTAAGTTTAAAGGGTGGGAAGGGCGGTGGTAAGGTTATGTTGCCTTGTCCTAGAACCGGAATGGTTTTACCATTGCCAACAATAATGTTACGAATAATGCCAGAATTAAAAATAGACGGAAACTTATCATAGCAAGGAGACATTGTACCTGATGCGCCAGTGTCCATGGTCCAAGAGGGATCATTGTGATGAATCGCCAAGTTGTAGAGGGCCTGAGCAATGTCGGTTGGCGAGTACCCTGCATTATAGGACTGGGCTGAATTGGACTGAGTTGGCCGTGGGCCTAGCAGGCCAGCAGACGGGTTTGGTTGGGCAGGGGGGTTTGGCGGATTGGGTCTGTTGGTTGGTTGGGGCATAGGAGTGGATGGATATGGGCATGGGGCATATGACCAACCGGCCCAAGGTGAGGGAAATTGATTTTGTGGGTGAGTGTTGGGCCAAGTGGGCTGTGGTTGATTACTGGGCCACGCAGGAGGCCAAAAATTAGGAGGGAAATTATGTTGCTGTTGAAACCGACCTCTCCCGTAGCTTTGTTTTCCGCGGCCTCGTCCCCTGCCCCGAACATTGGTACGGTTACGGTCATTGGTATCGGTGCGGTTGGTTTGTGTGTCAGCGGGTTTAGGTTCAGTGGTGGTAAGTAAAGCCGTGCCGGCGGTTTGTGCGGATAGTTTGGCTTGGTCTATTTTTTGTTCTTCGACTTGGCATAAACGGGACCGGGTACTATAAAAATCGGGTAAGGGTTGTGTGTTTTGTAGGATAAGTTTGATGCTTTCGTATTGGTCAGTCAAGCCGGTTAATATTTGCATAACCAGTTGACTTTCCGATACGTTGGCACCAAGGCTTATCAGTTGGTCATGGAGAAGTTTCATGTGCTGACAATAGTCAGACATGTTGGGAAAGCGGTCAAGGCGGGTATTAAAAAATTTGTTTTGGAGGTTGATAGTGCGGGCGGCCTGGTTATCAAGAAAAAGATTTTTCAATCGGCACCAGGCGTCGTAGGCAGTGGTGTTGGGTATCATGATAGTGTGGACAAGGTCTTTAGTTATGGTGCCATAAATCCACTGAAGGACTATGGCATCAATTCGTTCCCATGAGGCAAGGTAAGTAGGTTTAGAGGTACCTTCTTGTTCTTTGTCAGAAGAGGACGAGGCTTGAGTAATGACGCGTGGTTGTAGGTGGTCATAAACATCGTAGGCCTTGCAGTGAATGGTGAATAATTCTGCCCAAGTGTTATAGTGTTCGGTTTGACTATCAAGAATGATCGGGATAACATTCTTGATGTTGGTTACAGTGACAGCTGGGTGTAGGTGGGCAGACATGGTGATTGAGTAAGGGGAGTTCGGCTGGAAAAAAAATTTCGAGAAAAAGAAGATGGGACGGCGATTGGGATTAGGAAGAAAAGAATAGGGTTTTGGCTCTTGATACCATGTAAGAATGTTATGGTTCAATTGCTTGAGTATTATTCCATTTGAACCCTCTATAAATACAAGATACAATCCCATATATTTGGGAAGAGATAAACATACAATAAATGATAATCTTTATCTATAATTACAAAATTCAAATCTATTCAAATCTATTATCCATTACTGAGTTCAATAAACGAAGGAAAAGAAGAGAAAAGGAGCTAAGGAGAGAAAAGAGAGGGAGTGGAAAGGAAATATTTAATTAACTAGCACGTTCCTGAATCCCGAGTTGAAAGGAAAGGAAAATAAAAGTGAGTATTTTATGTTTAAAAAATCATTTCCTTCCAAATCTCTCCAATTTAGAAGGATGAGATATAAAATAAATAAACCAAAATTTTCTTTCCACTTCCTTTCCTTTCTGTCCTTAAAAAAACTGTGGAACACGATTTTTTTTTGACATCCTTCCAAATCCCTTCTTTTCTTTCGTTAAAGAGTGGTGTAAACGAGGCGAACCACTCAATATTGGTTTTTTGGAGTCTTGAATTGAGTCGGTCATAAGGAAAATCAAGCCGATCTCAAACCTAAATCGGAGTTTGTTAAATAAATAAGCTTGGATTTCTTACATCAAACTTGATATGCTTCTGAGCCTATTACAATGTTGACTACATATTTTACACACAAGGGGCAGATATATCTAGGTCCAGGGATGTCCGTGCTACTTCTCGACTTTCTTGGCTAAATGTAGAAATTTATTTTTTTCATTTCATGTATCGGATACATTTAAGCAAATATTAGGATGCCCCTGAGCAAATGTTGTCTAGCACAAAAGGGACAAAATTGGATTTTAGGTTAGGGTTTAGTTGCTAATACTAGTTATTATTGTGTATTTGATTGTTAGAATGTATGTATGAATGTGTGGTAATTTTTTAGGATACCCCTGAATTTTTTCTTATAGATTCGCCACTATTACACACTTATACATAAACAAAATGGAGCCACAAGTTCAATCTTCACGGCTTCACGTAACCAGGGGCGAAGGATAAGAAGGCCCAGGGGTAGCCCTGGCCCCCTTGTTTTCTGGAGCAGTGGTATAAATTTGTGATTTTCATAGGTAAATTGAGTCCGGGTTGAGTCCAGCCCCCACCGATTTGTTACTACCGATCGAAAAAAATTTAGTCCGGCCCCCACCGATTCCGAAACCTAGCTTCGTCACTGCACGTAACTGTAAAAAAGTCATCAGCTAATAACTAAATTCCATAGCATTTTCATTTCAACCATTAAGTGAAGCTGACCTTAAACTAATCCATAAACCAGGTTGGTTAATACTAGTCCACAACTGAACCGAACCTTTAATTTGTAAACTTCTTCATTGAAACCAGTCAAAACAAACCAAGCAAGATCAAAATCGGTTTCATACCGTACAACCCCCTCCCGAAAACCTAAGTAATCCGAACCGTATTGACTGATATAGTTTTAACTTTCTTTGACTCGATCTAAAGCCTAAACATGTTTCAAACCGAGATGGGTTCGACCCAAAATCCAATTTGTGCACTTTCAGCGCAAACTCAACATCCCCTTTAAAAATATTTTCTAACCAAAGGCCAGTTGGTCCAGCAGTAGCCCGATGACTTTCTTTACGAGCGTGGGTTAGAATCTTACCTAAGGTGCTTCAGGTTAAAACAAAAGGGTTTTCTCATTTATGAGTTTCGTGGCCGGTGGGTTGGATCATCACGTTCTTTGTAAGGAAAAGTTTCCCTAAAAAGTAAAATTTTCGATAAATTAAAATTGGGAAACAAAGGATTTGGTCAATTTATTTCTCTCTAACCTTAACTGCCCACCTTTTTCCTATTTGTCCATATTCCCCTGAATTCATTTATACTTATTCAAAGTCTGCACCCGCCAACCGGCCTCTAGTCTAGACTCCTTCAAATTTCAACGTGTTTTTAATCACCATTTTCCTCCTATTTTTTCTCTCATCTTCCAGAAAAATAACTGAATTTTGACATCCATAATGTTACGTTCCAAATCCAGGTGCTAACTAACTTCTTCTCCTTCTCTCTCTCTCTCCATATAATATTATTTATTCATATATATCCCTTAAAATCATACGTTACATGATTAATATTTCATTATTTCTATTCTAATCGTTTACGTCTTATTGTTTCTTCATTCATTCATTCTAGTAAACCTGGTTATCTTGAATTCGGACAAAAGAAGCATTCCTCCTTTTTAGTTAGAAGCATTTCTGGCTCCAAGATTTGTAGAGGAGATGCACTTGCATCTCAAGTTGATAAACAAGCTCTAGTTTCGGTTGCTCGCAATTCGATTAGCTTATCCGAGGTATATCATCTAATTAGTTCATTGATTTTTTTTACCAACTTAGAGCTGACAAAACATGTCTTATCGTGTTTAATAGGTCAGAGATCAAACATGACTACGACTTGTTTAATTACTTTATATCTCATGTCTATAAGAACAATTAAGAAGGAGAAATGACGGGGTCTTGTCTCGTAACTTTATTGTTTTTTATAGGAAAGTTGGATTTTAACACGCTGAACTAATGATGGGGTACGTCACACTGCCACATCAGCAAAAATGACCACGTCAGCAAAAAACTAACCATGGTTAGTCCGAGGGTGACACAGGCCAATAAGTTGAAAGTACAGTGTGGTGGTGAACAATTTTGTAGTTCAGTGCGTCAGCTGCCAATAATCAATAGTTCAGGGTGTTAAAATCCAATTTCCCTTTTTTTATAAAAGTATAAATTATACCGTCTTCTTGTTAAATAACCAACTCTTCTAGGAAGATTTTGGTTCAAATATAAATTTGTTACAATTAGGTTTAGATTGGTTGTATATATGACTATGGTTTATGATTTGTTATGTAGAATAGGATAGTTAAAGCTGCAATGATGGAGAAACAGATGAGGGATTTAGAGGAGGAATTGAAGAACATGAAAGCGCGGTTAGATGAAGTAGAAACCGAAAGAGACAGAGCAGTTGCAGAGGTTAGAGAAGCTAAAGACTTGGCTAATGCAGGATTATCGCCTCAAAAAGCCGAACAGATGTTTTCAGAGCTCAAGAGTCTACAAGAGTTGTTATCAAATTCAAATAAAGAGATCAAATCTAGAGATGAAGAGATCAGTGAGTTGAGTAAGCAGCTTGAATACGCGAAGGTGTTTGAGGCTAAGTTAGCTGAAAGAGATGCTTCTTTAGAGAAATTTAAGAAACAGGTTCGAGATTTGGAAGATGAAGTGGAGAGAACGAAGCAGTCGGAGTCACATATGTTGGAATCATTGATGCTGCAAACGCGACAATTTGAGCAAACTAAAATGGACTTGGAAGAATCAAAGCTTGATGTCATGACCCTGCAAGAAAAGGTTAACAGTCTTCAAAACAGTGGTAGAAACGGGTTTGATCGAATGGGTAATCTGGATTCATCTTCGAATGGTAAAACCCTGAGAGACGAAATCATAATGCTTAGAAAAGAAGTGAAATTAGCAACAGAAGCTGAGGAGAGAAGCAAGAAAGCTATGGATGATTTAGCGTTGGCTTTAAGCGAAGTAGCGATGGAATCTAATAACGCGAATGAAAAGCTACGATTATCAGAAGAACAAGTAGCCAATTTGAAAAAGGAAATCGAACGGTTGCATAAAGAGCTTGAGTTACAAACGCAGACATCTGAACTATTAAGAGTAGAGTCTGAAGAACATGTTCTTGCATGGACCGCGAAAGAAATGGGATTCATAAGTTATATAAAGAAAGCCGATGAAGATAACGCAGCACTCAAACACGAAAACCATCAACTAAATGAAGCTTTAGTTGTAGCAGAGAACGCAACGAGAATCGCCAGAGAAGAAGGTTTCAAACTAAGGGATATCCTCAAACAAGCTCTGAACGAGTCATCGGTTGCTAAAGAGGCTGCAAACATAGCGCGAGCAGAGAATTCAGAGCTGAAAGACTTACTAGCCGAAAAGGAAGAATCTATACACTTCCTCACGAAAGAAAACGAACGGTTAAGAATTAACGAAGTTGCAGCCCGTGAAAACGTAAAGGAAGCAGCAAAAGCCGAAGCTAATAAGGTTTATGACGAACATACTGACGTTTTCAACTCCCCAGAATCTATGCTTTATGAAGACCATTTAGATGGAAGAACCACACCACCACAAATGTTTAAATATGATTACGATGAGTTTAAAGCGTTTAACAAAGAAGATAAAGACGATGATGTGGCAGAAGTTATTGTAGATGATGATCCTGAAAAAGCTGAAGCACTTAAAGGGTCGATCTTCGATACTAGCACATCACCTAGATCAGCAGAACCACACACGCCAGAATCAAAGGGGCCACAACGAAAGGTTGCAACGGGTTTTGCTGATTTGGGTGTGTCAGGTGAGTTTGCAGAAGTGGAGCATAGTGTGCATGGTGGTACTACTGGTGGTCACCGCCACCACAATCATCATACAGAAGATGGTGATGATAAGGGGTCCTATATGTCCGGTCTTTATAACCGGAAGAGATTATTTAGGAGGATCGGAGAGCTTATAGTCCGGAAAAATAATAACAAAAAAGAAGGTTTAATGGAGCAAGGTAAAGAAAATGCAAAAGAACATCCAAAAGAAAATGGTAAAGAAGAAGTAAATTGATCTTCTTATAGTAAGTTTGTACTTGGGATAGGAGATATAATTATATGTTTTAGTGAAACAATTCTTGTAATCTTATAATTTTTTTTATCTTATATCACTGATCTTGATCATAGCTGCAACCCCTTTCATAGTTTAATTGTTTCTTTAGCTCTGGTGTGGTTATTTGGTATTTGTCATCTAATAATTGTACTCTATTTAAAAAAAAAAAAAATTCAATGGGTGTGTTAGGTTGGCATATTTACCTTGTTTCTGGTACAACCCAAAAACAAACTGTAATTTGCAGGAAACTAGCTTCAAAGAATGAACATAGTTATGCAAGAAATGGCTCGATTTATGAAAGTGGATGCAGCCATTACAAACATGAGACCTTTACGGTACTGTATCATGTTAGATCTTATTTGTATTCACTGCGGTATGTGGCATGTCTATATTCAAGCTAGGTTCTGAAGGTGCAAGATGCATTGCTGACGAGCTACCACCGTAATGAGGTAATTAATGGCAAAATGGCCGCCCTATTGTGTGGTTCAGTGTTGAGTAAAAACGAGTAATATTTGATGTGGGCTGGGTTGCTTTGGCACAAATCACTTTTTGTTCATGATTTAAATTTGTTACTAAATCATGAGAGTGCCAAATATGTTAAGGGGATGATAGTATTTCAACAAAAATAACGGTAAATGAATATGATATTTAGAAGGTTGTGTGCATTAAAATACCCATTGGGCGACTTTCAAGCAGCTTAAACCATTTGGCCCTTTAAGATATTTTATTTGATTTTATCTGTTTGTTTGACTGTATTATGTATATATGCCGTGGTTGTCGCCTCTAACATACGTGATACCTGATATCCGATCCATATGTTAGACTGGGTTTCATGTTACCCACTCGATTAATCTTTCTCTTGCCTATTTAACACTTCAGGTTAAGTTTGGAGAACTTACAACAGATACATTCAAAATGCTGCAGTGCTAGAAAGGGTACCAACCAAGTGAAGAGTTTTACCAAAAACAACCGGTTGAATCTCGTTGGAATGAAATAAATTTGGTGGCAGATATGATAGATTCATCTTTGCAACCGAAAGACAAAACCAAAATATAAACTTTTGATATGCAGCATGTGACCAAGGCACAGAGCACACATGTTTGCACCAGTAAACTCTGGGGGACATTCTTTTGGCTATTGAATAAAAAAAAATACGTCTTCGTGTAATTTAAATTTACGTGTTCACTAAAATGATGAGTTTGGCTAGTTTATTAAAGTAGCTCACTATGACCCGTTTACTAATAATGGTAACCTTCACCTACTTACTCAAACCGGGAAACTTGACCCCTTCACTAAAGATGCGTAATCTTGACCCATCCGCAAAAATGGTAAGTTGACATGTTTACTAAAGATGATAATCTGATCCGGCAACTAAAAATGGTATATTTTAGTCTAAAAACAACCTGTGTTTGCCACATAAAACAAAAATTTAGAACTTATCTTCTCAACTGAAAAGAGAGCGGAAAAGCCTTTTCAAGTATGAATAATCCGGTTTGTCTTCAAACCTCAACAATCGACAATAATGAAAATATGTATGAATTCAGTTGGATCAACTTGCATAGCCCCTGTAGGCATTGTCAATTAGAGGTCACTTAAATATAAAAGTATAGGCTTTTAAATTTTGCAAGCTTGTAAAACATACATATATGCATAGTTATCAAAGGCGCTAGGAGCACCCAAGGCGCATAGGCCTCGCCTGGGGCCTAGGCGTGAGGCGCAAAAAAAGATGAGGGCCTGAGATAATAAAAGCGAACAAAGAAAATAAAGTTAAAATATATTAAAATACTATTATTTTTCATCTAGTTAGTAGCAAAAGTTTTAAAATATTGATGTATTAATGTATAGAATTAGTTTTCCTTGGATAAAAGTAGAAATCTGGCTGGAATGTAGCCATAATTCAACAAATTTGGCTGGAAACTCTTTGCAATTTGGGAATCTAGCTGAAATCTACGCCTAAACCATCACCTGGAGAATTAAAGCGTAATTTCCACGACTCAAAGCGCAAATGTATCGCCTCGCCTAAAAAATGGGCCTAGGCGCAAGAGACGATGGCTTTTAACAACTATGCATATATGATGGGCTTAAAACACATTATTATTGGACCGAGATATATAAATCAAACATTGAACATTACAATTATTGTTTACGTATATTATGTATATGTGTGTTTAGAATTTACATTACTGGAAGATACATATAATGATAAGATGTGAAGTAGTATTATGTTCGTTTAGTTTAAATATGATCAATTCAAATAAGTGCAGCCTTCCACCAAGAAATACATGAGACGCGCCTCGGGTCAGAAATAAAAACACAGAACTGCCCTTACGGCCATTCCCGCCAGTTTCAACTGCAAAGTACCCGCCACCAACCGTTTTTTGGATCATATTTAAGTTATTGTATGTTGTACTTTTTTTGTTATCAAGACATAATCCTAAATAATACGGTTACTGTCCTCTTTGTGTGATTAAGTGTGTTACCGAAAGAAACCAACAAACAGCATCAACCGATCTGTTTTTGTCTTGTATTGTTTCAAATCAGTGTGTGTTTGAAGAGCATTAATAAAACACATTATTAAGTTGTTAAAAAGATAAAACATGCAGAGCAGATCTAATTTAATAAAAGAAATATATAACTTCTAAATATAGAATACTAAGGAAAATAAGTGGAAATCATAAAGAGATACATTATATATACCTATACCTATATGGGTGGATAGAAATAGAATCTGATTATTAACATCCATGAGTTTCTAGGTTAGTGATTAAACAATATGTATTGACAATGTGAGAATGTTTTGGAGGGAGATTTGGTTCTGTTAGCCCCTAATTGCATAATTAGGAATCATTTATTAGGTTAAAGATTTGTATATAATCTGATCAAAATCATCTATTACATGCAGATTTTGTTTATTACAATTCATATTCTTTAAGGGTTATTGTTGATTTCTTGATCTGGTTATTTGGAATTCGAACAAAAGACGCATTCGTCGTTTCTAGTTGATATACAAGCCATAGTTTATGTTGATCACAATTCGATTAGTTTATCTAAGGTATATCATCTAATTTGTTCTAAGAATTTTTTATTTTATTTTTTAAATTTTTTTTAGTTGTGAGAATTGAACTAGCGACGTATGTCTTCGAAAAAGGTTGTATATATGACTATGATTTATGATTTTTTTATGTAGAATCAGATAGTTAAAGCTGCATGATGCAGAAACAGATGAGTGATTTAGAAGAGGAATTAAAGAACACAAAAGCGCGGTTAGATGAAGCGGAAACCGAAAGAAATCGAGCAGTTGCTGAGCTTCAGGATGCTTCTATCGAGCGGTTTACGAAACAGATTCGGGATCTGGAAGATGAACTGGAGAAAACTAAGCAATCTGAATCACAGATGTTGGAATCATTGATGTTTCAAACTCGACAGATCGAGCAAACTAAAATGGACTTGGAAGAATCTAAGCTTGATGTCATGACCCTGCAAGAAAAGCTCAATAGCCTGCAAAGTGCTAATAAGAACGGGTTTGATCAAACGGGTAATCTGGATTCGTCTTCGAATAGTAAAATCCTGAGAGACGAAATCATGATGCTTAGAAAAGAAGTGAAATTAGCAACAGAAGCTGAGGAGAGAAGCAAGAAAGCTATGGATGATTTAGCGTTGGCTTTAAGCGAAGTAGCGATGGAATCAAGTACAGCGAAAGAAAAGCTACGATTATCGGAAGAGCAAGTAGCCCATTTGAAAAAGGAAATCAAACGGTTGGATGAAGAACTTGAGTTACAAACGGAGACATCTGAACGATTAAGAGTGGAATCTGAAGAACATGTACTTGCATGGACCGCGAAAGAGATGGGATTCATAAGTTGTATAAAGAAAGCCGATGAAGACAACGCCTCACTCAAAACACGAAAACCATAAACTTAATGAAGCTCTAGTTGCAGCAGAGAACACCACGAGAACCGCCAGAGAAGAAGGTTTCAAGCTAAGGGATATGCTCAAACAAGCTCTGAACGAGTCATCGGTTGCTAAAGAAGCAGCAAACATCGCTCGAGCTGAGAATTCAGAACTCAAAAACTTGTTAGCCGAGAAGGAAGATTCCGTACACTTCCTCACGAAAGAAAATGAACGGTTAAGGATCAATGAAGTTGCAGCCCGCGAAAACGTGAAGGAGTTCAAAAGATTACTAGCTGCAAAAGCCGAAGCTAACAAGTTTTATGATGAACATACTGAGGTTTTCAACTCCCCGGATTCTATGCTTTATGAAGATCATTTAGATGAAAGAGCAACACCTCGACAAATGTTTAATTTTGATCTTGACGAATTTAAAGCGTTTAACAAAGACGATGAAGACTTGATGTTTTACCACGAAGACAATAATGCGGCGGAAACTGTTGTAGATGATGATCCTGAGAAAGCCGAAGCGCTTAAAGGGTCGATCTTTGATACTAGCGCATCACCTAGATCAGAACCGCGCACACCAGAATCGAAGGGGCAACAGCAAAGGGCTGCAACAGGTTTTGCTGATTTGGGTGGGTCAGGTCAGTTTGAAGATGAGAGCATAGTGTGCATGGTGGTATCAGTGGTCACCACCACCACCATCATCATCATACGGAAGATGGTGACGACAAGGGGTCCTACATGTCCGGTCTTTATAACCGGAGGAAATTGTTTAGGAAGATTGGAGAGCTTTATAGGCGGGAAAAGTAATAATAAAAAAGAAGGTCCAATGGAGCAAGGTAAAGAAAATACGAAAGAACAAGCAAAAGAACCTGGTACGGAACAAGCAATAGAACAAGGTAAGGAACAAGCAAAAGAACACGGTAAGGAACATTCAAAAGAACATGGTAAGGAACATGCAAAAGAACATGGTAAAAAAACAAGCAAAAGAACAAGGTAAGGAACAAGCAAAAGAACATGGTAAAGAACAGGAAAAAAACATCCAAAGAACAAGGTAAAGAACAGGCAAAAAAACATGCAAAAGACCAAGGTAAAGAACAGGCAAAAGGGCATGTAAAGAACAAGGTAAAGAAAAGGCAAAAGCGCATAAAGAACAAGTAAATTGATCTTCTTACAGTAATTTATACTTGGCATTTGGAGATATGATTATATGTTTTAGTGGATACAATCCATCAATGATCTTGATCATAGCTGCAACGCCTTTTGAGATGCTGATATTTGTTACTGACCCACCATGACCATGTGTTCTACATGGTATTGACAAAAAAAATCTAGGCCAAACTGCTAATTACAAGTTTGTGAAATGACTGACCAGATCAGCTAGGTTAGGTTCATGATGTTTTACAGTCCGGTTTCGATGTTTTGAATTGATAAAAAATGTTATATAGCCGATTTCCATGTAATCAGACAGGAACATTAAACTCAAACCAAACTGTTTAAATCTCAAACCAACAGATTTGGTTTCAGTGTTTGAACATTCTTAGTTTAGAACTTTAGATTGTGAGACCTGAATATTAGAAAACGATATTGTTACATACGAACGACTTCCGGGGAGGATTTCCTATCCGGAGTTTCTAACCATAACTCACCAACCACCTAAAAGTATCATTACATAAAAAACCAATGATATAAAGTTCTAGATCTCAAACCCAGGAAACCTGGATTCATCTGGTCTCACCATGTCAGACCAGAGACAAGCTGCTCCAGCAAGCCCTTGAAAAGAGGAAAACCCATGGTCAAGCCCATGAGAAGTGGTGCTAGTCATAAGCTTCCTAGCATTGGCATACAAGAACCCACCAAACGCCTTGGCTCGGTCCACATAAATACTATCTCCTGTTAGACGATACAGCGCGAGGAATGCATACCGTTCCCAGAAGCACCATCTGCAAGCCCTGCTTCTCCACTAACCCACTCTTCCACACCACTTCCCCTGCTTCAATTGCTGCATCACGCAGCTCCCGATCCTCCGTGGAAACACTGAGAACCTTGCAGAGGGTTATAGCCATGCCACCGGCACCATGAGACCACTGCACCAAATTATCCCTTGCAGTTACCTTCACTAGATGGGTAATTACCAGTATGAGGGACCTCTTGCTCATCATGTATTTTAAGGTCCCCTTCACATCGTCTGCGTCTTCTTCACATAACGGGAAATGAAGCAATACATGCAATATAATGCCAGCGAGCCCATGGGCTGCACCCCAGTATCTGGTCCCATGCCATCTGTACATTAATGGGCACATAGCGTGGTCAGTGCACCTGCTCTTCCTCCAGCTATTACTGCTTGACTATCGGATTAAGGACATCAGAAGGGACCGTTTCTTGACCAATGTGTTTGTTTTTGAATAAAGCAGCCCATAAGAAACCCGCACGGCCGTGTAGAAGATCATACGAACATTCCAAAACCGCCTT